>JAIPMN010040047.1:0-13169 GCA_020650975.1 Apostichopus californicus
AGCTTTTTCGTGGTCCCGTTTCACTCATTAACGAAGTAATGATTTAGTGGTCAGTTTAATTGGTCAAGCACTCTTTGGACCGGGCAAGACGCATTATGGTACCCTTCTATAATGTCCTTGGACTTCCTATGACCCATTGGTTTGGTGGTCCAAGGCGTGCTGCATGGATTAGGGCCCAAAGCTTTTTTGTGGTCCCGTTTCACTCATTAAAGAAGTAATGATTTAGTGGTCATTTAAATTGGTCAAGCACTCTTTGGACCGGGCAAAACGCATTATGGTACTCTTCTACAATGTCCTTAGAGTACATGTTACCCATCGGTTTGGTGATCCAAGGCGTGCTGCATGGATTATGGCCCAAAGCTTTTTCGTGGTCCCGTTACACTCATTAAAGAAGTAATGATTTAGTGGTCATTTTAATTAGTCAAGCACTCTTTGGACCGGGCAAGACGCATTATGGTACCCTTCTACAATGTCTTTAGAGTTCATATGACCCATTGGTTGGGTGGTCTAAGGTGTTCTGGTTTTGATTAGGGCCCAAATGTTTTTATTTCAGTTCCTGTTACATTCATTTAAAAAATTGTTGACTTAGTGGTCATTTTAATTGGTCAAGCACTCTTTGGACCGGGCAAGACGCATTATGGTATCCTTCTACAATGCGTTAAGAATTCATATGACCCATTGGTTAGGTGGTCCAAGGCGTGCTAGTCTTGATTAGGGCCTAAAGTGATTTTTTCAGGTCCCGTTACATTAATTTAAGAACTGATTAAGTAGTGGTCATTTTAGTTGGTCAAGAACTATTTGGACCGGACAAGATGCATTATGGCACCCTTCTACATAGTCATTAGAGTTCATATGACCCATAGATAACCTCTTTCCAGACCAAATGTTGAACATCTTGTAAGAAAGCTTTTGTCTTGCCAGAGGTGTTACGTCGATACCATTGTCGAATACGTAACTGAATAGATAGCAGTTCAGCGCAGTTACTCATTCGCGAATGTCGAACGAGGAACGGGGAATAAGTATCTAACTTCACACCGGTAAATTGGCAGTCAGAAATTGAACTTTCTCAGGGCAATAAATAAGAGCAAGACAATTACTGCTGCGGCACAAACTTTTACTCGGACAAGGGAAAAGAGTAACTTCCTATAGTATGTTCCTTTCGTTGTTAAGATGTGAGTATTCTGTCGTATAATACCTTCAGTTCAGCTTCTACTTTAGCACTAACATTAATGACAGCGAGGCTTATGCGACGGCCTAACATTTTCCGTACATTTTTAGTTAGGTTAGTAACATAACAGTTAGGCCTAAGTTATGGTCAACAAGTATGGTGATGTACGGTGAATTCGCGTACTCAGTCTGTTAAACATGTAGCTGCACTGATACTGTAGACACTAAAGTTGCCGTGTACGTAAGTCAAATTATAGCCATTTTTTTCAATCGCAATTTTAATCCACAAAGCCTTAACGGAAACGGTTAAAATTGCAATAGTGAAACAAAAAAAACCCTCAATTATATATTTTGATACACTTCCGTGGATAATTCCACCCATTTAGCAGAATAATACAGACTATACAGTAAACTTCAATGCATGTGAAAAGTTAGGGACATTTGTTGTTGCTTTGAGTAGTTTCACTACCGACCTTTTCAAGTATCATTCTTTCTATATCAATGAAATGACATAACTGAAGGAGAGAATTAATGTTTAATCCACTGAGCAAAATCAGGGAGATCGACTTTACCGCTATCATTTAAAAGACATTGTCCTTCCTATGGCACATAAATTCAGGTTGAGATTTCACATGTATAAAATATTACAAAGAGTTAATCTAAACCACAGTTACCATCTTGCTCTGCTTTTTACTACTTTCAAGGCACCAAAGGAACCATTTGACATTGCTCATTTTCTTTTCTCAATTATGTACTTGTTACAATGATATCAAAACACATCAGTCATGTGCTGTATGTTTAGAAATGTTTATGCCTCAGTTCTATGATTTTTTTATATTCTGTTTCATTTCTTGACAGATGCAAAGTCCAGGTGAGTTTCCTTCACACTTATCACAAAAAATCTACACCCAGTTTTTAATCTTAAACTTATCGTGTCACATATTTACTTGTTTATTTTCTTACTTTTGTTCAATATAAGAATGAAGCTTTGTTGTTGAGACAAAGACAAAGTTCTGTAACAATGCATTTTGTACAGTTGCAGTTGTATGATAGTTTGATAGTAAAAGCATGCCATGATTTTGATAACTTTCATTTAGTACTATACTATTTGGATATTAATTTGGGTTATTTGGGTGGCTCCTCAGGATTGTTATATTTTAAGTCCTCAGATCAACCAAAAACTAGAACTAGACTTTTTATTCCTTTGATTTCTCTGTCTTTTTATTTGTTTAGGTTTTGTAAATCGCCTAGAGGCTTTTGGTATTTGGCGCTGTATTAAGAACTTATTTATTATATTATTATTATTATTATTACACCCTACTCCATAAGAAACCGTCGCAACCCCCCCCCCCCCCCCAAGTAATAATGATAATAAAGTTTATCTATTCCATCATGTTTAAAGACTTTATTCTGCAAAAAGGAAAATAAAACAAGTAATTGTTATTGATCAGAAGCACTCTCATGAATCATTTTCAAAGACTGGACTCTTTGGAGAACATTGCTGATAACTGATATCATAATCCTTGTTTCAGAGATGTCTTGGTTTTAGTGTCAAGCTCTGCTGGCACTGGCATCTCCAAAGTTCTGAAGAGACCAAGGTTAGCAGACAAGTTAGCTGTCAAACTGTTTGACAGAAAAGGTAAGACTTTCCTTTATAATCTTTGTAATATTAATTTCATTTTTAGTTAAATCAGGGCTCAATACTTCAAACAAAAATGAAAAGTCATGAGTGATGGAAAAGTTGTTGCAACAATGTTATTTATATTTCAAGTATCTTGTTATTCAACACTGTTTGCAGTAATTGCAAAAGGTACAATCAGTTTTATTCACCGCTCATCCTGATTATTGTGTTCAGCATTTAAATGTGGGATCTCTCTCTCTCTGTCTTCCTCCCATACAGTACGGAGACATGTTCTGTTCACAGAAATCAAGAAAATTAAATCCCTAAAAGGTTGATTTAAATGATCAAAGCTGTGAAGACAAAAGTGTAGATGGTGTCAGAACTTTTACGAAGGGGTGTGATGAAGCATCGATGATCTTGGATGATGTCTGGACTGGAACAAAATTTTGAATGCAAAGTTCTTCCATCAAACAGAAATAAGAGTTCCAAAATGTGTCTGCAGTAACATGAAATGGTTGTGTAAAAATACATCAGATAACATATTACTTTATTTCAGTAAAAATAAGGAGGTGGGAGGGATCAAGGGGGGGGGGAGGAGGTAGGGAAGGGGTGAGTAGAAGAGGGGCATGGAATATCACTAAATACCCATAATATCTTTCACCCTTCTTCTAGTCAACTTGGTCTGTTGGATATTTTCTATTGCCATGAATTGTCTCTGGCACTCTGTGATATTAGACTTAATCAAACTTTTGCATCTGGTGTACTGCACTTCAGGTCAAACTTGAAACTTGTGAACAGTAGTAGTGAAATCTAATCACAGTCAGTAGATCTTTATTATCTTGAACTGAAGAATATGAAAAGTTGAATTATGCAAATATCTTATGTAGCTTTATCAAACAATTCTACCAAGCCAAGGAAACATTTAAATAGATATTAAATAACTGAACAACTGGTGAAAAAAGTTAAGAAAATGGGCCATGATTATTCAAGTAGCCTTAATATTTTCAAAAATCTTTCATCTTTTAGCTGGACAAGAGTTCATCTGTCTTGGTTGTCAATTTTATCATGCTATATTCCTCCCATTTTCAAGATATGTAACAGTTCTCACCGGCCTCATATTTTTAAATCATGAAAGGAGAAAGAAAACCAACCATCATCAATACTATGGTATACATGTGTTCTTGTGGTTAACAACATCCCAACACAGTTAGGAAAAATTGTATTCCTTTGGAAACACTGTTTGGTAATGGTTTGGAACAGTTTTAAAGTTCCTTCTAACATTTTGCTAGTGATCTATAAGTTTTGAAAATACTAAATTTTTGTTTTGAACTTTATAGTTCCAATTGAGTTTGGTGTCAATACTGTCTATCATTCATCTTGAAAATGTAAAAAGACACTTTAGGGAAAGTCGAAAGTCACCTCCAGGTGGCACTATAACTTCGCACAATCACAAAGTGTCATCACCCAGATTCCCCAGACACGACTTTTTATACTACGATATCTCCTTACTGTGGCATACTTTTTCCTAGGCTCTTTACTGGAGAGTAGTTCTTGACAAAGATTTCCATCAGATAGGCCTTAAATGATCGATTGGTTTGCGACTCCAATTAGGGATTGTCTTATCAGAAAGGTAGTGAGTCAGTGCACTCAAATGTTGGTAGAAGCCGATGTTTAACTTACAGTAATAAGTGACCATTCTTGTCTTTTTAACATATTTAGGGGCAAAATAGATGGCCCGTACTTGTTGAAACCAATGGTGTCAGTAATTTATCAATATGGACATTGCTCAGACAATTACTTCAGACAATTTACTTCATCATGTAAACTCTGTAGCAAAGTGAGATGCATTTAAACAAAATAACAGAAATGTTTAACCATTGTGATGAAGGGAGAGTGTATAATAAAGAAAGTGAAAAATAATATTGCAATGTTTCATCACTTTATTTGTCTGTGTTAATACAGTACATATACAGATATGCCACAGACACTTTGTGTCAAACTTCCACACAATTTTAAAGCAATAAAATTACTCTTATGGCATTTGAATTTTTTGTTAAGTTCTCAGCATTATTTTGGAGGAAGTAACCAATGGACAGCTGATAACGAGATTAAAAAATGTTGATTTTCTAAAAGAGAGATCACCTTGAGAAGGATGAGGACACCCAAAGCTTTAACGTTGTTGATCACTATGAATATGCATGAACTGGTAATGAATGAATCATGTTATTAAGGTTTTGGAGGAATTCATATTGCGGTCGGTTTTGTAACAATTTTATAATAAAGATCAGCAAAACTGGTCATTGTGCCGCCAGGTTAACGAATATATATATTCCATCAAATTATTATTTTTTTTTTCAAATTTGTTATAAATCATTTGCAAGTTGTATGTACTTTATGTAGTTGTAGATAATGCTTTTAGATCAGTGCTAACAAAATGCAATCTTCAATTCAGAAATTAAATACTGTACATGATAAGTTAGATGAAACTTTTACCACAAGAACAACAGAGGGCTGAAAGAGAATCGCACATTTTTAGACTCTTCTTCCCCCATATCCTGATCTTTCCCTATCCTGAGATTCTCAGCGCAGACTGACTCCTGATTATTATTGGTTAATAATCGCAGATGGAAGATGTATAACGATATGCGAGAAATTAACGATGTTTAAATATGATTTCTTAAATTGATGTGATCACTGCTCCTTCAATTATTTAATCGGATATAGAAATGAAAATTTGAAATTTATAGCACATCTGGATGTGGACTGAAACTATGAATGCAGCCATCTACATTAGTAGCATCGAAAGTTAACATGTACCACAAGACTAGATGAGAAAAAAACAAAAGTAAACAGATTGATCAGATGCTGTACTTCAACTTGCTCAACAAACCTTTCTCGGAGAATGTCAATAATTGAGCCTATTTCAGTTCTGTCAGTGACAATTATTAAACATTATTTAAGCACAGTTAGGTACATACGACTGTTCACGCAATGGATGTGCTGTGTAAAGCTTTATTTCTAAATCTTAAGTTGATTTTTCTATACATATCAGCATTGAAATGTCACATGATTTAACAACACTATGGAAAACTTAATGGATGCTAGTATAAGCTACAATGTATGTGCGTAAGAAAAAATGGATTTATTGGTTAAAGGACTAAATTGAATACAATAAATACTAATAAAAAATTCCTTATTCTTGCTCCATATTTAGAAGAAGAAGAATAAATACTTTCTATAATGTGAAATGATGAATAGATTGCATCTTTCAAATCAAGTGACTTTGCTAAAGGCAAGTAAAACAGGCTTGGACAACTTCAACAGAATATTGAGCAATCTAATATAAAACAAAACAAGAATAGCTAGGTATACTATAGGGTAACTGGTAGTGTGTATGTGATATCTGAGAGAAAATATGAAAATGAAGCTTCACAGAGAAAATGATTTCAAAAGGAAATTAAAAACCAATTAAGTATATAAAGAGGTAGGAGCCAATATAATGAAATAAATAAACTTCAACAAAAAATAAATCAAATAATATTTTAGTAATGAATTGGATGACTATGCAGGAAGACAACTATAAAAATCTAGCATAACGCTCTGCTAACAAACATCTCAACAATTGTATAAATTAAAATTGGCTTAAATTTGAATATTCATCATGAATATCTGCTATGAAAATGCTATAAAAATCATTTCATAGCATGTCAGCTACCTCTTCCTCTTCAAATTTGATGTCCCAATAGTTCATTGGACTAAGGAAAGTTTAAAAAAATCTTGTTATTTGAGTAGCAGGGTTAAAGTCTGCCTACACTCTGCATTAAATAATCAGACAGTTTACAATTTTACCTAAGATACAACAGGATACACTGTTAGACACATTTTAATATTAATTTCAAATTTAAATAATTGAATTTTTTTTAATAAGGATGTCAGAAGAGAAACAGCCAGAGTTTTGATTGCAATTTGAACCTCAATGTTACTATAGTTTGGGTTGTGTGATTGGTCACTGCTTGCTTGCTTGCTATGAAGCATTGAAAATATGTTATAATATGGATATTAAAGTTATCTCAGGTAAGCACGTAATTGTTATTTTATATATGCAGTGAAGAATGTCCTCTTAGATTTCAAACTATGGAACAATATTATAGAGCAAGGATATCTTTCACTGATAATTCTTACATTATGTAACAAACCCCTCCCAATCCTATAAACAGAAAGAAAGAAAAAGATACACAATGCTTATACTCAGTGTTGAAAAGTTATGTTGGCATAGTCCAACAATATAAGGTACTTTTAAAGATACATAGAGCAATAAAATACAACTTCAATGGAAAGAAAGAATACAACATGCTATAAATATTTCAAGGAAACGGTTGCTATGCTACATAAAACTATTCCAGTAAATACATGATGACATATATAAATATTGATACAAATCTTGAAAAGGGTTAAATATGTACAAAGGCTGGACTATTAAAGACTATTGCAATTGTTTTACATTAAACTTTATTTCAATGAAAATCATTGTTCCTTTTTTGTAGGTTTACAACTTTTTACTTCAAAACATTCCTAGAAAAGATGTTTGTTCTTCAACAAAACTTTGGTCAGGTTTTTTATATCAAAGTGCATATTTTCTGTCACATCATTGTGAATTATGAAACTTTTTTGTTAAAAAATATGTCAATAGTTAAGCAATGACACCAAATGTCTCATTAAGTTCATAAAAGTATGTGATGCTGAGAATTCCATCTTCACAGCTCGTTGCATTGCATATCTTTTTAATTCTTCACGACACAAAATTTGGCTTTAATACTCAACTTAAACACAATCAAGGACATCTTTTATTTGGCTTAAGAATAAAACTTCTGGATTGATCAGAAATGCCCCCAGGATATCCTGTAGTGGTATTAGAATACTGGAATATTGAATATTTATCAAACTTGAATTATATTTAAAATTATGTTAAAACTTATTCAAGTCTGAAAATACAAAGTTTTTTAATTCTGAGGTTTGTTCATAATTGATATTATTACTACTTGTTTTCTATAGATATCATCAAACATATACCATTACAAAACAAGTAACAACTGGCTTTAAATTTTGTGCTGAAACATTCCCAACTTGAAAAAGAAGGGGAGAAAAATAGTGATTGTAGCCAAGTATGACTATTTTCAAGAAAAGTTCAACTCTATACACACAGTCCATCTACAGGTTTTATGCATTCCATTATGGTAATGATGTCCAGTACAATATGTTAAAGAAACTACATGACACGAGCTAAACTTAACCCAATGGCCTTGCCCTGAAAATACTGAATATCTTGTGCACGAATATTCATTTTGATATTTGAAGAAAAAAAGTACATAATTTCAGCTTCAACAAAATGTTATACATGTTCTACTTATTGCTTTCTGTTCAGTTTTGAACAATTTCCAAAAGTTTGATTTTTATTGCTATGTATAGCTTAATTCACTATTTTCTCTTTGGTTGCATAACATTAAATAAATATCTATAACAAACCAACCTACAATTTGCAAAAATGATGATTAGCTTAACTTCGTAATTAAGTATCTTCGTGGACGGTTAGAGAAATGAATCGTATCAAATATTCAGTCCCTAAATGCACCAATAGCTAGCAGCAGTACTTGTTTTATTACTCAAAGACTACCCATTTAGTAAGAACACATTATGGTTTTCACACTTTCTTGAAAGGTGGTCTTGTTAAGATTAAAACTGATTTACAGCACTCTTCAAAGCACATCTATACAGAAAACTTGACAAAGCACAAACCTTCAATAACTCTGCAGTTATGTTATGTCCATATGTCTTAAAGTAACAAACCAACCACTGATAAGAACTTAAGAAGGAAAGCAAAAAAAAGAAACCAAAAAGAACAATTTGTTTGGCATATCGGCACAATTCATTAAATTACTTCTTGTACTGTCAGTAAAGACTTTGAACAGATTCTCTCATGGATTAAAACACTCTGAAAAGCTAGAAGATGAATTTTGTTTTTATTTGAGCTTATTATTGACTAAAAGACTACCGATTAGTAAGAACACATTACGGTTTTGACATTCTCTTGAAAACTGGTCATTTTGCGATTCAAGCCCTCTCACTTTCAAAGCGCATCGACACATCTATAAAACTCGACATGTACATGTAGAACGGATTTCCCATTCCTCGGTCAGACTACTTAAAAATCGTTGCAAGTTTCCCATCATTTCAACATGGCTGACATTGGTATGACATATGCTGGTGTCGATGACCTCGGCTTCCTCTGCGCTTTCTTGTCTTCCACTTTAACATATTTCTGCATTTTCTTCTCCTCCACTTTGACATATTTCGCCTGATCGGTTGACGGTAGCAACCTTTCTTTGGCCTTCTTTTCCTTCTCTGGCTTCGGCGAGTGTGAGTTCCTAGTTATCTTCATTTCTGACTTGACGACGGTCACCTCGGTTTCCCGATGTCTGTTGCGTCCCTTTGACTTGGAAATGCTCACCTCCGTGTCTCGATGTTTGCCGTGATCCTTTTTCGCTTCGGGGTGTGGAAGGTCTCTCTTGGTTTTCACGTTTGACACACCCTTGGTGTCATCGGTTCCACCGTATTGTCTGTGATGGTGCTCTCTTCTGTTACGCAAGACTGTTCTCTTTTCTGCAGATCGAGCCTCTGAAGAATGGCTTCGTCGTTTTTGGACATCTTTGTCTGTTCTTTGATGGTGGGATGATGAGGATCTAGACCTCTGATGATGTTCCTTCCTTGGCAATCCCTACAGTGGTAAATAACAGAGTGGTTTACTTGCAATATTGGAAAAGGTGAATTTCTAACTGGCAAGGTTTTGGCACTTACTCTGGCATCTTCTCAACATTATTGGGTACTGTACTGTAAGTTACAGAAGTTACAGAACTGAAAATTTGACTACCCATATAAAGGACCTTGTGCTCATTATGGGTAAGCCACATGCCAAATATGGCATTTGTTAAAGTCTCAATGTGTGTTTGCCAAATTTTAACTTCTACCTTTCCAGCCTACTGCCCTAAAAGCTCAGGGAAAATAACACCATTCTATGCAATTTTCATATTAATAATCATTTTTTTTCTGTTGTTAAATATTTTTAGCTGAATAAAATTCGCCAGATTTTTTAATGAGTCTGTAGATTTTACAAACTTCATGCAAAATTTGCAAGCCCCGTCCAACCAATCTTGAGCTAATCAAATCTCTCTGTTTTTGTTTACCAACGTTAGGCATAGAATTTACTTTCACTTTCCTGGCTAGCCTGTGTTAGGTACAGTACATTCTCTTGAATAGTATCTTTCCTTCGGTCTTACCGATGTAGCTTTCGAAATTGTGTCATTTCCTTCCATTGCAATGAATAAACAAGTGTTTTCAGACATTTCCTTCGTGGAATTGGGTAAAAAAACTGGACGATAATAGTAAATATAGCTTTCCTAAATTTGTGTAACGAACATGCTTGATTTGGGCGGTCACAGTGATTTTACTGTAATCGTTCGCGCCGTAAGGGCAACAGAAAATAAATTTCTTTCTTACGATTGCTACAGCTTTTCTCCATTAAACCCACCTGGTCAGAGTGCATTTAGAATAAGAAACATTGAATCTGCTTCGGAAGTTTGTTTTCCGAAGTTCATCAGCAAACACGTATTGAGACTTTAAATTCCCTTCCCTGAGATATTGTGTTTACAAGACTTCACGTTTGGGTCAATAGTGACCTAAGATGATCTATGATCTACACCACAGACAATAAATTTGTTGCATATCATAGAGTCAGTCTATGATGCAAGTACATACGTTTTCCAATTCATCTTTCTTGATACACAGCTCTCGATATTTTTACATTTTGACCTCTGCTGACCTTTGACCCCCATCACAACCAGCAAGGAGCTTACCCTTGTTATGGGTAAGCCACATGCCAAGTATGACAACTAACAATCTTTTTCTGTTGCGACATCATGTTTACGAGCCACAAACACAAATACACACTAACCACAAACACACATACACACTAAATAATTTGACTCTATACTACACACTGTAGGTTACTTGCCTACTTAGTACTAAATGGCAAATTACCAAGGGAAGGCTGGAAGGCAAAATTGAAAAAAATTGAATGCTACAGTATGTACAGTACAGTACTCTTCATTTTATGGTATATTTGCTTTTATTTGCTAGTGTCTAGCTAGTATCTACCATTTCAAATCTATCACATCACACATTAACTCAAGAACAATCATTTGCAAAACTTCTGACATTCGGAGTCAGTGAAAAGCTGAGGATTATTGTCAAATCAACAACTTGACAACTAACCGTTTGGTTCTTTGGTATGCATGGTTTGATATCTTTAGGGTTGTGAGAGATTCCTTCCGCCTGACGTTGATGTTCCAACTTTCGGAAAGAATCGGTTGATTCTCCGCTGACCACCAAGGGCTTCTTAGAAGGAGAGCTTGGCTTCTTCTGTCGATGTTGTCGACCGTTTTCTGAAGTGAAATCAGTAACAGAGAAATTTAACTTGGTACCCTTACTTTAACTATTACCAATGAGGTCCATTACTACATGATTATAACAAAAAGTCAACAGGTGCGGTGTAGCACATTAGGATCCAACAGGAACCAGATCCTGACAACCATTAGGATCCAATAGGAACCAGATCCTCACAACCATTAGGATCCAATAGGAACCAGATCCTGACAACCATTAGGATCCAACAGGAACCAAATCCTGACAACCATTAGGATCCAACAGGAACCAAATCCTGACAACCATTAGGATCCAATAGGAACCAGATCCTCACAACCATTAGGATCCAATAGGAACCAGATCCTCACAACCATTAGGATCCAATAGGAACCAGATCCTCACAACCATTAGGATGCAATAGGAACCAGATCCTCACTACCATTAGGATCCAATAGGAACCAGATCCTCACAATCATTAGGATCCAATAGGAACCAGATCCTCACAACCATTAGGATCCAACAGGAACCAGATCCTCACAACCATTAGGATCCAACAGGAACCAGATCCTCACAACCATTAGGATCCAATAGGAACCAGATCCTCACAACCATTAGGATCCAACAGGAACCAGATCCTCACAACCATTAGGATCCAACAGGAACCAGATCCTCACAACCATTAGGATCCAATAGGAACCAGATTATCACAACCATTAGCATCCAACAGGAACCAGATCCTCACAACCTTTAGGATCCAACAGGAACCAGATCCTGACAACCATTAGGATCCAATAGGAACCAGATCCTCACAACCATTAGGATCCAACAGGAACCAGATCCTCACAACCATTAGGATCCAATAGGAACCAGATCCTCCCAACCATTAGGATCCAACAAGAACCAGATAGTCCTGATCTAGTCAAAATTGCTGCTTTGAAGTGTTGTTCAAGAGCAGATTCTTCTGTGGATTATTTCTGGTTTACAAGTTGGGAACTGGTGTTTGGTTCTGTTCATTCACTGGTTTCAGAACAATTTTGTTCACCATAATGATGATTGGGGTACCGTTAGATCCCTCTGTGTTTGAGGACGTGGTCAGATGGTGTGCTACACTTTCCTCTGTGGGATGGGTACATTAATTGGCAGCGTCTTGAGCAGTAATGGGTGAGACTTCTACAAGCCTGTCTCGTAAGAAGGATTGATATAAGTCAGTGTTCATTAACAATCCTCACATGGATAAGGTTAGAAATGATTTCCAACCCCTTAAAGAAAAAAATTCAAACTTGCTGTACCCAGACTGTGAAAGATTTTCCCTCCAACAACCAGATCTTACATTTGGTTGTCCGAACAGCAAATTTAGTTGTCCAAAAAATTCAGCAATACAAAGGAAAAAAATTACCAATACGTACATTGTAGGAGAGATGTGTAGGTTTGGTGAGATATAACACTAGCTTGGCATTAGTAAAACTCCACTTTGGATGGACTAAACTATATGCAGACAGTACCAAATGATTCTTTACTTCAATTTCCCAAAGTAATTGAGGATTAAAAAATTTTTGGTTGAGTAAAGCTCAGTTTCTTTTTTACTCCATGGATGGAACCAAACACAGAGTGGACTGTCTTTAAATATTAAAATGATCTTCTAAGGTTATTTAATGGAACTTTTGCTTCGCTGTTGGTGTTTATTCTGAATTCTACAAATTGCTCATGTCAAGTACAAGATGTATCATAGTTGGAGATGGATTAGGTACTTACCTTTAGGTTGTTGAGTTGATACCCCTGTACTTGTCGTTTTATGGGTCTCTCTTTCCTCTTGATCTGCTCCTGTTCCACAAGGACAAATCAACCCCATTCGGGCACATTTTCTTTCCCCAGAATCCAGCCTCCTTGCTAGCAAATCTTTCCAAAT
>JAIPMN010040049.1:0-14170 GCA_020650975.1 Apostichopus californicus
GGGGGGGCTGGCGCCCCCCAGCCCCACCGGTTCCTACGTCCTTGGCTGCTATAATATCAAATCCGCGAAATAATAGACTTTCAGCAACATTTGTTTCTAAGTATTGTGCTTTAACTTAGTCAGAATCGTGTATCAACGCTATAATCAACTAAGATATAGAGTTAGTCTTGAACCAACACTTATGTTAAAATATCGGGTTTTTTTTCTTCTCGAAACTCAAGTCAATACAAAGAACACACGATCTGCTTGGACTCTCTGCCCAAGTTTAATTTTAAGTTTGAATTTCTTAAACACTTGAAAATAAGGATTAAATATTTGTTATCCTCCAATAATAACACTCGATACTGTACTGTATAATGTGTTCGTGACGTGTCCACGTATACTCGTGCCATACCTGTGACGTGCCATACCTGTGACGTGACGTGTATACCTGAGTACTGTGGCAGTATATTTTAGATCATTAACCACATGAAAAAAGAATGATATATGGTTACGAATATCTCTTTGAGGTGGTTAGGAACTTTGGTTTTGAAACTGTGGAAATATTTCGTCTCTTCAATAGATGGATTTTTTTTTTGTCTTCAGAGACTATTACTCTATAAAGATTTACCATTTGGAATATCTCAAGCGCTGCAATATGGTTGAGATTAGCGAGTAATTGGCAACAGAAATGATTAATGGCTTGGGGTGTGTTTCAAAATTCAAAAGCTGTTGGAGTCTTAGATGTTAATACGTTAGACTTCTATAGATGTTAATAACGTAATACGTTAGGCTGCTAGACCTATACACATAGTTATAAAGAGTAGAAGTCAATCATCCCAAATGGAATCATTACAAAATAATACTTTTTAATTCACACATTTTTGAAAAAAAAAGAAAAAGAAACGCCGAGTAGGGTGTCTTAGTTTTGAAAAATTACTATGTTGTTTCCCGAGAAACACTCAGCAGATTTGTTAAAAACTTTTGACGATACATAAGAAAATCAGCCTAAATGTCGCTGACTCTCATCGTTAGCGGAGTAATGAGTGATTCATTGCTTTCCTATTTGTTTTTTAAAGAAAAGTAATAATCTTACTTTCTCTTCCTTCTTATAGCGATCACTGAAGTGTTCATGGAAGACGGACAATCTTATTCTTGGGTTTACACTCGATCATCAGACAACATGGATACCTACACAGGTAAACGAGTTCTTTTCATCTTATCCCTTCTAACTATTACAGTTTTATACATGTATCATAGCTTCATCGAAATAAACCTTGATATTAACTTGGAAGTTTAAGGAACATTCTGACAGATTTGCTGATACTTTCAAAAGACTGAATTTGCCTTGTAGGATGACTTAAGGCTAACGTTTTGTCTCCTAAGTTATAGTCCAAGAAAAAAAGAAAAAATATTTAAAATATTTTCAAACATATTTTTTGAACAGAGAGAAAAGGTACATATGGAAATATAACGAGCGCCTAAAAGTTTCTATTTTCATTTTGAATTGCTAAATAATATCAACACTATACCATGCTGTTTAAAATAATTTATTCTTTAAGGTCAACTGATTCTTTTTTGATGGTAATTATTTTTCCCTGGTATTGTTTCTGACAGGTGGTTGCAGCAGTGGGTCTCGTTCTAACTACATCAGACCATCCTCTCAATCAATACAACAAGCCATGCTGTACCTTTCTGTCCAGTTTTGGTCGGACGTCTGGCCTCTTTGCAAAATTCCGGTCTTAGTTTTAGATCAATCTAGATTTAATTTGAACGACCTCATGTCAGAAGCCAAACGACAGTACAAACATTTGTTCGTGTGAGTACATTCATCTACGTCACCAATGACTCACCAATCGGGTGCCGACAGACGACAGTGACACATTGCCAATATAGATCTTCGTTAATTTATAGGTTTATGACACGCTTTCCCTTATTTGTATAGCAGATGGGCACGATTTATTTGGTTATGTTATGGGGATCCGCAGTGCACCTTGGTTAAGCATTTATTGAAAGTGAAGCAGGCACGTACAAATACTTACTCTTAGAGCTGCAGGTTTCTCAAATAGTGCGGATACTGGATTGGGAGAATTAATCATTAGTAGTTAGATTGAAGTTTCCTTTGAATCATCATGTTTTAATTCAAACATCGCAACAATATCAACCGAAGTTAAGAACGAAGTTTAAAATTTCAAATAGTGCCATAGTGCGCTAGACACCGTTGTCATGACTACACGGACTCACTGCATAATATTCATGCAACCTTATATTGTGAGACATAATAAATAATGTTATGTTATTGGTCTTTGAAAAGGTAAAGCATGACTTTATTAATTAAAACAGAAAACTCACAATAGTTTTTATTGACTTTTTTTCTCACAGATACCAAAAGTACGACAACTACGAAATTTATGATATCAACGATTTACATAGCAACGGTGTTTACTTTTGGAAGGCTGAAATAGCAGATTCGAATGCAGAACTCGATAGTAGTAAGATGTTTTACATTATTATAACCCTCTGATGCTTAGTCAGACATCGCTCGACGGTGAAGGTGACCAGAAAAAAAAATCATTTGAAGAAGAGGAAACTGTAGCATATGTGAATGATCTCCTGTCTAGTACAGCTATAGACACGATAAGGCAGACTTGAGTATAATATTATGAACTAAATGATGGAATCGATTTCCAGTGTTATATATATTCGGTGGCAGCATGAATACTGGTAGCTTTACAAACGCACCTTTTAATCATGTAGTATATGTTATTTCGAGAGACTGATTCTGGTTTTCTCCGAGAGGAGGGGGGGGGGGGGCGGTCCAATATCGGTAGCAACCGAAAATTTATTAAACTGTCGATAGCACATATATACATGTGTTGTTCAGTTGTCTCCTGAAAGAGGAAGGAGCGTCGAATAGTCAGATCTTCATTGACTTATTGCATAGTCAAGGGGCTGTGAAATAGTTATCTGAGTCTAACAAATTTCATAACATTTGATGCTTATCACGTATTACCACCTGCCCCCCACCCCTTTTGTGACTCCGAACCCCAGGGATATAGCCCCTGACCACCCACTCCCTTACCCTCTTGTCAGGTATACAAACATGCAACACATCTGTAAAGAACTAAATACAAACAGAGAATGCAATGCCCTGGATTTCACTGGTTGGGATCTAATTGAATACACGTTAACGAGTTAGAGAAGCGTAATAGCTCACCCACCAAACTATCTTTTATGATCTATCTTATATATGGAAACAAATTGCTCGGTAAATTGTTTGAAACCTAAACTGGAATTTTGTATTCCTCAACAACTCTTCTACTTGCTTTCGATTGATAGCTTTATATCGTGTCCCACTGGAAGATGGTCAACATGTGATATGGCGATTCGTTAACGATGAAGGTGAACCTCGATACAAGACCCTTGAACCGGGAGTGACCGTTAAAGTAACCGCGGCTGTCGTCGAAAGCGAAAACCCTGTCGGTGCACCGAACGCAGAGACACACACTGGGAGTGATTCCACGAACTTATCTAGTGTTGTGCGTGCGACATTGTTACCATGGCTTGTGACGTCATGTCTAGGATTTCTACTTTCTCTTTAACGTTTATTTAAAGTTAGTGACTTTTGTAAAGTAAGAACATTAATAGTGATAACAATAATAATAGTAATAATCCTAACTAATATATATAAAGGTAACGTGAAAAAGGGTTCTTTCTTATTTTGGTCTTTTTATTCTTTAATTTATTATTTTTTATCCTTTGTACATACCTGTAAAAAGTAACAAAGAGACTTATTTAGTCAAGTACTTGATAAAGAGCATTTTGTTTATCTGCAGTGCCAAAAGTGTATATATATAGGCTATGTAGGCCTAATGTATACATATAGACATACAACATGTATATAGGCTATATATAGTCCCCCTGTTTATGGCTATAACGCCATCATTTATACTTGCGTCAGAACACGTCAATGGTCAATGGCCTACCTCCGGAGAATATTAAGTTTTCCTACACATACCAGCTCATTCATGCTAGCCCCGATCAAAATTATTTCTCCTCATTATTTGCTTTTTTATTAACTGGATTCTCAGCCAATCAGCTAACAGCTCGCGTGTCGTGCGCTAATAATTAACAGGTCTCCATGCGTATGGATGTTCATAACATAATGATATATCGTGCAATGACGTATTGTCTAGCTCGCCGATGAAATGTGTGCGATGATATGCGAAGGAGATAGATGTACTTTTCATATAGTGAAAATATCCAAACCGTTTTACGAATCGTATAGTGTAGTGAAGTAAGAGCTAAAATACCATTACGTATACTTAACTCATTTGTGGAAGTACGTATAGCGCCCGAAAGCTGCATTTTGTTCGCGTTGTGTTGTAAATGAACCGTAGGCTAATATTTACAAATGATTGCATGACCCTCCTAGTTAGCACAATTTTGTGTGTGTTACCGTTGCGTTTGTTAATATCACGCTTCAAATCACTCGTGTTTTCAGTGTGAACAATATGAATATCAAGTTTTAATCACATTTGAGTGTTATTAAAGCATGACGTGAGAGGACGGTATACAGTGCTATATAGAAGTATCAGGAAATTGTCTCAACTGGCTGGGTAACCTTACAACTAATATACTTTCGGTCACATCTCTGTATGCGGTTACCACTGAAAACCTTACAACTAAATTACATGCGCACATCTCTGCACGCGGTTACTAATTTATTAAGGCTGCTCTTCATTACAGAGCTATTTAAATTTAAATTCTTTTAAAGAAAATTTTCTGTGCCACAAATTTAAGGTATTTTTGTTTATTTCGTTTGCAAACTGCTAAGGTTCATACCTAATTTCACTTTTCTTTGCGCTATGTTTATAGTACTTTATCTTGACCTGTGGGTGTCCTACGAGTCTATGCCTTTATCTCTATATTGTAGCAAAACACAACGCAAAATGAAGCACTCAAAATCAATAGGGAGACTGCGGTAATTTTCGAACATGCATCACAGACCTGTAAAAAGTAACTGGGCATTGAACTCAATTCTTTGGTAATTTGAGTCATCAAATGTAACAAATTGCCTTAAAAAGTTTGAATATGCTTTTTTTTATAATTATTATTATTATTATTTTTGTTTTTATTTAATTGATTCGTCTTTCATTTCTAGAGCAAAAGCTATTTCAGACCCAATGGAATAGGAATGAAGCCAAAACACAAAAATATTTAGTTCGACAAAGTTGTCGAAAAAGTTTTACTGACAGGTTCAGGAACTTTGCACATCCATACTGGGATCGTATTTGGTATCACCCATCGGTTAGATAATCGAAAGAAAACACCCTAAGGAAACAACAACCATCAACTAAATATATATTGCCATCTCATATTACAAATACATTGTAAGATCGTTACATATATACAGTGCCAAAATTTTAACCATTTCCTCTACTCCCAAAACAAAATTGAAATATTTATCAATTCGCTTTTGATTAACTTTCCTGCTATTCTTTAAAATCTGTTGTGGTTGTCTGGAAAGAAAAGAAAACTTAGCAAGCTAATGATTAGAAACTAGAATGTAAAAAATAAGCTTAGGCCTATATGTTAAAACAATTATATAGGGTAGGCGATTGCAAACAGGGTATACCTTTGATATAGTTAATACTTTTTAATCAAAACAATAATCTTACTGTCCTTGATACAATGTACAAAGAACCAGTATGCTGCCTCGCATACTACACGTTACTATATACCTCTAATAAATATATAGGCTCGTTTCCCTTTTCATTTTTGTCCTAATGAAAGTATTGACTGTACATTTTTCTAATTTCTTCTTATATTCTCTTTTTCCTTCCGTTTTCGACAAAACGAGTACTTCAGAAGCAATAATTGTGTGCTATTAGTGAGCTTAAAAGGAGATACAAACCCTACCATCTAATACTAGTCTATTTGATAGAGACACCAGTCATAAACATCGTCCTCAAACAGCTATTGAAAATGTGTATACTTTCAATTTTTGAGATGTGACAGATTTTATGTTTCTTAATTAACACACAGATCAACGACCTGATCAAGTCTAAATGTGACACAATTGAGTCGCAAGTGTTTAATTTTTCAAATCTTTTCTTTTATTTTATTATAACGTTTATTTTGTGTAATGGAGATCAGTGTTGCAATTGTTGAATCTAAAATATTGAACCTCTCAACATAGACTATAGTAATGACACTGGTTTCCTTGTCAATAATAATAACATTCTTTAGTAAAATATGAAAAACGAAAATAAGGAGATATTAACAAATTTCAGATCCTACTGGCATCATGCAAATGACATCGCAGATTTACAAAATTTGAAATTCCAGACAGAATGTTTTTTTTTTTTAAACGAGTTTATCTCCCAATCAGAGCGGAATTTTTCTAACCTTTTTTGTGTGTGTGCATGGGAGTGGGGGAGGGAGAGAGAGTTTCCTTCTGTTTCCGAACATTTATTCACGAACAACATATTTACCGAGAAATACAACATGTTGAGGCAGACGATCCTATTGGTAATGTTTGCTATAAGAATTTCGTGCATATTTACATTTTTACTGTCATGAATATGCATATGGCAATCTATTTTTACTCAGACGCTTCTTGCCATGTGCAAACATTTCGAAATGAGGTTGTGTAAACATCCATCAGACGCTATTCATGTGCCAAACAGAAATTGTATTAAATATTTCAGTTTTTAAGTCATTATTATATTATTACTAGCATGCTTTTCGGACGGGGGAAGGGGGGGGGGGGTAAGGAAGGAAGAGATTAGTCAGAATAATTAAAATTACTAGATTTTTTTCGGCAGGAAGGTAGGAGACTGTGTAAATTGGAGCGTAGGCGGAAGCTTTTGCAATTCGCATAACGACGTCTCTGTATGGTGTTATGTTATGGTGTGAGAGAGAAAATTGTAAGGATTTGAGGAACTTCTTACGTTTGTTTGGCCATAAAATGAATGTCTTTTACATCCGTATATGAAGTATAAGAATGAAAACCCTCACCTACACAGTGTACTTAACACTATAAGTCTTTGGAAACTCATAGTTTCGTGTGTAATGTTATAACCAGTGGCGGAGCGTCCATACAGTCAGGGGGGGGGGCGGATGCCCCCCTGACGGACTCAAATGGACTGCTGGCGCCCTTTTCAGCTTTTTACCACTTTTTACTTATTCGCAATTATTGACTTTTTTATTGCGCTCTCATCTACCTATTGGCATTTGTCACATTTTGTTGGTGTAATTTTCTGACAAAATGGCGATAACACTTATTTATTCTTCGTTTATCTGCAAATTAGCAAGGCCCGGAAAGGGTCATTTCCGGCGATCTAGAGTGTATCTTTACTCAAAAAATTTCTGTACGCTCCGCGCCAACCAATGGTGGCGCTCCGCTTAGATAGTGTCGAAAGCGCCCCTACAGACCATTCTCGCCCCTCCTGACCAATACCCCTAGCTCCGCCACTGGTTATAACAGTAAGAAATGTTTTTTTTCGTAATCCTTTATTTGTGAAAGTTGACTCCCAATTGCAGCTAAGATTTGGTATATTAAAGAGTTCATACCTTGGTTTATACGCACAAAGAAATACACCTATACCTTATAACATAATATGAAGTTTACATTGTAAGTCAAGTCAGGGTACGAATTCCTCGTTAAGTTGGATTTCAGTTTTAACTAATAATAATAATAAAGTAAGAACTAAAACAACAAAAGTGAACGTTCATTCTTGATATCTTTTTTATTCTTTCAACGAGTACTGTTTTCACCCCACCACTCCCCTTCCATTGATCAGACACGTAGCCACGGGGGTGCACCCCCCCCACCCCCAAGAAATACAAACCGAAAAATGGAATACAAATATAGAGAAAATAGATGGAAAAAGGATGCATTATTTGGCATCTATGTCAACTGAGATGACCACACATTTCTCAGCCCCCTCCCCGTGGTCCCTTCCCCCAGGACGGTTGCTGTCCCTCCACCTAGCCGTTTACTCTGGCTACGGGCCTGACATTGATTCCGACTTTTTCAACCATATCCAGTAACATGGGATTATTACCACGGCAAGTATACGTATCATCGACGGACCACTCTTTCCCGCGGTTGCTCTAATAGGATTAATACAACCAGTCGAAGAGTTAGGTTATACACCGCATCTCACCGTGGGCAAGTACGTTTAGGGTGACAGTCAAATGGATGACCATTGTTCGATTTTCTAGCATATTTGGAGGGCAATACTGACATTTTCATGTAACAAATTTCAACGAAGAGGACAATTATACGAAATTAATGATATCAATCGATTTTTCGACGTATATACGACCTTTTTTTCACCAGTTTTAAGAGGAACAATGAAACAATTGATATTCAAAGAACAATGGAAAACAATTGATATTCAAAGAACAATGGAAAGACAAAGGACAATTCTACTTTATTCTTGCGATTTTATTGCACTCCAAAATCAATCATTAGGACAAAGACATATTAAAAGCCTTTATCTAAAAAAAAAACTTAAAAACTTTGATCTGAGTCACGTGACCCAACGTAGGAAAAAAAAATAGATTGGTGAATATTCGGGAAGGTTAAAATAGTCAACAGATATATTCCGATACTTGAAACATCTGTCAACTTTAAGAAGCTTGCAATTCTGGGAGCAATACTAATACTGGGGTGTGCCCAATGTTCAGGGGGGCCCGGAGGGGCGAAGGGCTGGCTGATCAGATCCTTTCACCTGTCAGAAATATAAGATACTCTAATTAAAATGTAAAAATTGCAGCTGTTTTAATTGGGCTTTTATTAAGAAGAAACAAAGTACTGTATACCCTAAGGGAGGTAATCTTGTTTCCCCAATTATGTTTGGTTACATACCCTACCCAGGGGCGCGGGGTAGTACCTTGTCCCGAGTAATCTTGCTACGACCCTGTACCAATTGGCCAACACCCATCTCCGCCTTTGTTTCTCAGCTCGATCTTACAGTGGCAGTTCGTGTTGCAAAATAAATTATTAATATGTGGTCTCATCTCCCCCCACCCCCTACTTCCCCCAACCTACCATAGTAGAATTAAATATATTAAAAAGGAAAAGAAAAAATTTATATCTACAATGTCTCACCATTCCACATTTCAACATAGTTTGCTATAAACCGATAGTTTGAATAACATGTTAACTGAAACAGTTAAAATCTCTATACAAAGGTCTTGCTTACAAACCTTAAAGGACAGTGCCTTTTTAAATTTTTAAAAGTTGGATCTATTATATTTGTGCACTGCTAATAAAAATAGCAAACTAGCAGGATGAAATGTAAATCTCATTTATGAAAATGCAACTGCTTTTTAACCTTAATAAAGGAATATATATTGCCTATACTTCAAAGAAATTATAAATATTAATGAAGCTAGGCAACAAATTACAGTTTGCACTGGAATGTATGATGAAATGTTACACTATTTTGTGCACACATGTGGTACAATAAATGTCCTACTAAGTATGTTACATACATAGAATTTGAAATTAAATCATAAAGTTTAGCTTTCCAATAATTGATTACATAACTGAATCATGATACAATAATACACCAAGAAAAATAATCTTTCAGTAAAAAAAAAAAAAAACGCATTTCTGAATGAAAACCATAAAACCACTTTATGGGATCTCCTGCAGTGAATGAGTGGTCTTGGGATAACTTGTTCTACACTTATCATTTTGCTCTACCCCCCTTCCCCACTTTCCCTCGCCCCCTCCACACCGGATCATGAGAATGGGAGGGAAGGTGGGGGAAGGAAAGAAAAGGGGGACAAAAAGAATGAAATTGATGAAAATTTTGAGAAAAAAAATATGTCTAATTTTTTATGATAATTTAGTATATATGAAGAGCATGTTTATCACTATGTACACTCAACAACTCCACTGAATTATGAAGAATTATTAAAAACTTTTTAACAGTCATCTAGCAAATCCAGTCACTACAAATGTTACGTCCTTATAAATACATTTTATGATGGAATGTCGTAAAGAGGAGCTTAGTTTGTGGGTGGGTTGGGGAAGGGTAGAAGGAGGGGGTTAGGGTAGAAGGGGGGGGGAGATAGAAAGCTAGATGTTCAGCATGTCATATTACTCTGTTACAAAAAGAATGGAATAAGTTAATGGAGGAAATGGTTGCAAGGATAATAGATATGGGCGTTAGGCAACAATATTAATTTCATCCCTGTCATATGACGTGTTCAGCATAACCTAATACCCCTGAGTTAGATGAAAGAAAATTAAAGAGGGCTCGTACAGATTTAACTACGTGACATTCTATTACAGAAAGATTGCCCAAATCTTCTTTTGGAATTTGTTTTTGAACAGCTCTGTAGTTCTTTTTCTGTTTTAAGAATCATGAGGAAATTATGACGAAAAATGTGATCTTTCGGGGACCTATGATAGAATTTCTCTTTAAGAAATTTCAGGCAATGAACTTCAACCTATATTTGAATTTCAATTACATACCCCCCCCCCTTTAGATTCATTCCAACAATGGGTGAAGCAATATGCCAGCATGTACCACTTTGGTGACCCGTGTTTCTTCGTTGACAGTGACCGTTCGGTATCGATATCTGATCTAGTGGTCTCTCAAAGTTACGATGTAACTCGATAATCAAATCTGTTTGTTTTGATGGTAGATTGTATACCATCAAAGTCAAGTCTGGATTAGTATTGTTCATACACAGGACAAATAGACAATGGATACAAGGAAAGCAAACAATAGTTTGAGCTGGAAGGATTGCAAATGGTTTACACAAAACAAGGAACAATGCTCAGATGTCAAGCTGCTTGATTTATGCAAATAAAAAGATATCTTGTCTATAAAGAAGAACCTTCTTAGAAAAATCTATTGTTCTAAAAGACAAAGGGTCATTGTTTGGCTCTGGAGCAGTTTTCTCTGTTTTGCTTACAGAAGACTAAAAATCAAATAGTTGTCTGGTTTTATTAAGTTTTGAATTCTCTAGCTACTCATTGTTGAGTTGGATGGTAGTTGAGCTAGCTAGGGTTGTGGGCTAAAGTTTCTAAATATTTCAAACACTCGTGATTACCTAATGCGGCAGGTTGAACTTACACTCCGTAAGAACGATAAAAACCTTAACTCTACTTCCCATCATTCTTTCACACCATGTATTAAACTAGGTCATCATTTTCCTTGCAGAGCTATGAAGTATTTCAGTTCTCTTGGAAAATGACTTAAAGGAATTGTCTGGTGGAAGATTGTAATACATTGTCCTCATAGTTCTTATTTTTCTATTTCTAACCATGTGAAAATTGTCCCCATTCGACGTTTTCTTCTTGCAGAAATCTGGTTTTCAAATTCACCAGTTTCTCACCGCAAGCATTGTTTGTTCGAACGCATCAATTTGGTGATTGCATAGTACAGGCGAATTGAGCGACTGGAAGATAGCACTACCATTTCCGCAGCAAATACACTCTCGCATGTACACACACAGGTGATCGCCTATTATATATTACGTAGACATCGTGAAGGTATACAGCCTACCATGCCCAGTTGGAATGTACATAGTGTTGCACATACTACACTCTCACACTCAAACCACAGTTCATAAACCGTTCTTCAAAATCGCTAAACTAAAATTCACAGATCAACTTTACAGTGAAAGGAAAGCTTGAAAAGATGAAACTTGGCAGAATCGATGTCAGAGCAGAATGTAGTACCGAGAAGCTTAGGCTTCGCAGAACTGTCCAATTGTAAACGTTAGAGTAGCCTACATGCGAACATTCTTCGCGTTGGAGCTGGACAGAGCGATGTATAAACAACGAACAGTCTGCTATTCAAACTTATCTTGTGTTACACAAAACTGACAAAATCATTGATGCAGTACATATATATGATGGCTTAACAATTTTTTAAATCATATATAATTTATAAGAAATTTCACCGAAAATTAAGGAAGGAATTAATCTGTATTCAAACACGGTTTTTGTTGTGATTACTGTAGGAACTGTATGGAGCGTAGGTTATGTCGCAAACTGGATTCGCCCAGATGACGTCACATTCTCTACTGTTCAAAGTATATTTGAAATATCCATCCTAAACAATGAAAAAATCGTTTCTCTGTCAAATGCAACATTAGCGTTCTCATATTTTGAAACATGTTTGGAAATTATCGATCGTTTTTTAAGGTCACTTCCAAGGGCTACCAGACAATTCTTTTAATTAGCCCAGATTTATTTATGCTATGCAGGATAAGCTTTACTTTATTCTCTTTCTAAGAAAATGTTTATTTATAACTTTAATTTTTATTATTGCTGAACATTTTGTTCCGAAACAAGATGAAAACTTTCATCATATCACTAATTATACTGGTTCTTTCCTACCGTTCTGCTGTTTTTACAGAGAAACTCAATCTAAACATAAAACTTTGAAGAAAGTACCAAACTTTCCAAGCATTAAGAAAAGATTCTGTAAACTTTTTTTTAACAGAGAAACGAAGAAATGTGTGCATCTTTTGTGTAATTCTGAAAGGGTATTCCCCTCTCACAAAAACAAAAAAAAATTAATGAAACATTTACACTATGTTTGTAGTAATACAAACTGTGGACTTCATAGTACTTCAATGCACCCTCCCTTCACGTTGAGTTGTGTTTGGTCTTCTGTATATAGCTTCACATGATATCCTTGTCATGTGACCTGTCATGTGATCAGCACGGAATCTCATTCTGGTACAGCTGAATAAGATCGTAAAGCCGGGTCCTGGTAAGAGAGAAGAGAAGAGAAGAAAACATTAGATTATTTTACAATTGGCAAATAAACTACTATATTATATAAAAGATCCTATCATGATCTATTACAGGTATGCACACTAAACCAAATACAGATAGAACACGTTGAACAATCTCCATATGTTCATTCTCTCTTCTGTTTATTCTCCACTGCACACCCCCAATAAAACCCCATTTCACTGTGCACCCCCAACACACCCATCTCACTGCACACCCCCAATACACCCATCTCACTGCACACCCCCAACACACCCATCTCACTACACACACCCAATACACCCATCTCACTGCACACCCCCAATACACCCATCTCACTGCACACCCCCAATACACCCATCTCACTGTCCATTGTTCCATCAAAACACCTCTCTTTAATGTTCCAATTATCTACTTTGTCCCATCTTTATAAATATCTTTTAATCTTGTTTTCCCTCTGTGTGTTCAAATTTAGTCTACCTCTGAAGAAGATCTTGCTATGATCAAAACCCATCAGCCTTTTCACCTTTCTCCATTGATTTACTTTTATAACTCAGGCCTTCTTTAGCAGTAGATGAGCAGTTTGGCTTACTGTTCGTTCCTCTCTCTGTTTATTCACTTATCGTCTCAAAATTTTTAGTCTACCTATAAATCTACCAAAAAGTCTGATCTTTTTTTCTCCCCCCCCCCTGAATCGTCAATTTCTGTATCCTCGAGAAGACACTCACCTGACGTTACGGAACGAGTGTTCGATGGAGCTCTTCATGAACTGGGCCGCCTCCCGTTCGCTCTTGTTGGGGCAGAATCGATCTCTGCGGGCAAACAGACCAGACGAGATCATAAATTAAAGACAGACGACGGAGCCCTTGTTTCTAAATGATTGTCTGGCTCTCTCTAGGCAATGGTAAACTTGACCGGAATTTTAGTGCTGGATAAATGATGGGATTATGACTCACAGACATTTGTGACAACGAGATGCACAGAAAGACTGATATTTGCTCTTTTTCTTATAACGACAGACGAAGAAGAAAAAAGAGGAAATCCATTTGGAAAAGTAAAAGGCACTTGTGGGGGTGCTCTGCAGTGGCACTAATTTAGCAAGGTCTTTGTTCTTGTTGTATATGTTGTTCTTATATGTTATATGTTGTTGTTATACGTTGTTGTTATATGTTGTTGTTATATGTTGTTGTTATATGTTGTTGTTATATGTTGTTGTTATATGTTGTTTATATGTTGTGTATATGTCGTTGTTTTTGTTGTTGTATATTTTGTTCTCAAATCCTTTGCTTTGTTTATAAATTTTAGGATACAGACACACAGTCAGCTGGTTTCAAATGCTTTTCTTTGCTTAAATAACAGAAGGTATTTAACCAGTTTAGCACAGAGCACACTCTCTCTTACAACTTCTAATCCCAAATCCCCCCCCCCCCC
>JAIPMN010040053.1:0-23067 GCA_020650975.1 Apostichopus californicus
ATACATACATACATACATACATACATACATACATACATACATACATACATACATACATACATACATACATACATACATACATACATACATACATACAAACATACATACACGCGTACATACACGCATACACATACCTACGCACAAACACACCTACACACGTACATACATACATAAGACAGACATACATACATGCTTCTATACATTGCAGCGTTCTGTTGTTCCATAAGAATAAAATGAACTTATCTTCTGCCCACCTGTGTTCTTTGGTTTCGTTTTCTGAAGAAGATCCTGATAGGATCGAAACGTCAGACCATCTAACTTTTACCAAATAATGAGCAGGCACTTCATTTAATTACTAGTTTCTTCTTCGTAGATTTCATCCCGCATGTTTTAGCAGGAAACCTGTTAAGCGGTTATAATAATTACATTTCTGTTATAGCTTGTCACTTTCTTTCACGAACTCAGTAGCCAACTGAACTTGATTAATTATCTCCTTTAGAAGCTATACGTGATACAGTCGTTATACATCTTACGTAGTTAACCATTACAACTTAAATCGTTTATTTGTGTACTATTGTGTGGCTGTTCAATTTCTTCGTGCTCTGCTTCAATGCCTTCTGTAACGGCAACAAAAAATATCAAACGGATCAAAAGGATGAATGATTTCAAAATCAAGGATCGGAACTTATTTGCGTTTGATATATCTGGTCGCTACGATGGACTCCAGTTTTACAAAATGTTGCGAAATGTTCACAGTTGTTAGTAAACAAGTTATAACCTGTTTCATTCAAGTGTGATAATGCTCAAATAATAACTAAACCAGGAGGATTTTGATCGAGTAATCCTTTTGTGTAATATGCTTTGTACATAGGACTACAGATAGATGAGATACGTTTCTCGCTCCGGTATATTTTCCACGAGCAGCTGCATGAATGAGACAACTCAATTACATGTAAGGTGCTTCTAGCTATATACTCTACAATACCGCGTGATGCCAATATCCGCAACAGCGTACCCACGCAACATTGTCTCCTGCTTTCAATCTCGTTGCGGATTCGCAGCGAACAAAAGTCCCTGCATCAGAAGGAACCAAACAACAGAGTTGTGGAGAGAAGTAATGCGATTGACAAGTTACCTGATTACCCGATTTCCTTTGAAACCACTCTTTCTTGCATTTGATACAAACGTAGTACTTCGTCACTTCATTTTCTAACTCTACACGTTCCCCTCCATTTCTCACTGAGGAATGAATAAAATAAAATGACAAATAAATTAAATGATACCAAGTAAAAGGGATGTCCAAAATGGGTACAATATGTGCGATGTACGGCATTACGAGATGCACCTAAAATAGTATCATGAGATTATCGGATGGGCTCTCGGTATCTTCGGGTAAAGGGTACGGTTAGCGGATCTTGCCTTGGGGTCTGATTAAATTAAGGTTAGGCTATACGAAAGTTAATATTTAATTGATATAGTCTCTGTCATCTCAAATGAAGTGAAGGAAATCATGATAAATATCAAGTTCAATCAATAGCAACATTATATATTTAAGCATTGAACATCGTTCCAGACCAATAGTACATGGGAACCATATGCATATATGGAAACGTGGGAAGGGATGTTCATTTTCAACACTTAATTTTGTTGTAAATTTAGTGGATGGGGACAAGCCAACCATAGTTGTAACCATAAATTATGTTAAAGATCATAATTTGTGTAAAAAATATGTAGACTTACTTGTGTAGGTGACATCGAAGCAAGAGATGGTACCTTCACAACCAGTCAATTGAGTGTGTTGCTCCAGTGTAGTATTCTGATTGGGTTCCTTTGCATAAAAAAAAATGAGAGACTGTTCGCTCTTAAATATAGTTTTATACATACATACATACAAACATAGTTACATACATACATACAATACACACATACATACATACACGCATACACACACACACATATACCTACGCACAAACATACACACATACTTACATAAGACAGACATACATACATGCTTCTATACATTGCAGCGTTCTGTTGTTCCATAAGAAAGAAATGAACTTATCTTCTGCCCACCTGTGTTCTTTGGTTTCGTTCTCTGAAGAAGATCCTGATAGGATCGAAACGTCAGACCATCTAACCTTTACCAAATAATGAGCCGGCACTTCATTTAATTAATAGTTTCTTCTCCGCATGTTTCTTCCCGTATGTTTTAGCAGGAAACTTGTTAATAATTACATTTCTGTTATAGCTTGTCACTTTTTTTCACAACTTAGTGGCCAACTGAACGTTATTAATTATCTCATTTAGACGCTATACGTGATAGAGTCCTTATACATCTTACGTAGTTAACCAGTACAAAGACTCACCAAGTTGATTTCATAGCCAGATAAGATGTCGGTCTGAAAGAAAAAGCAACTACGTACATCAATCTACCACTAACCAACGGAAGAACCGAAATAATGTTTACAGTTGAAGATGCAGGCCTACTGTGGTATAGTTTTATCACAAGGTTTTACTGTAAAGCACATTGACGTATTCGCAATAACGCAATTATTCATATGTGCTCACGCTAACATGTTCTATTTAGTTAGGTTAAGGATACAAAATACAAGATTGGTTAAAAATAACACTGCATTCACATGGGATTCAGACTTCTCATCAGACCATGCAGGTCAGGTTTTCTTCCAAATGGCTTACATTTAATAATAACAGACGCACGCAAAGTCGTACATAGACTGGCAACATTAAAACTTTGACTACACAGATGCAACGACGGAAACGTAGCCCGATTCTGCATTCTGCACCCAAACACATATTTGTCAAGGGGAGGGGAAACCTCCCCAAGACGCGTGTTCACAAAATCATGTTCTAATTTATTGGGTCGGCCTACACAAGTGTCGCAACAGTATAACTGTACTACCACTAAATATCAAAAATGATATCAAAATATCATACAAAATATGGCACTATTTATGTACTTTAATTTCTGAATTAACCCGTAATACAGGAACCTCCCAAACTATTAGGATACGACCTGCACAGTTGTGGCCAAAGAACTGTTACACCCTCCAAACATCCTTCTTGATCTCATATGTACAAGGAACGTTTACGAGCAGAATATAAGAATTGTTCTCGTCTATGAAAAGTAGGCTATGAGAAATATACCCTCGGTTACTTACAAATTGTACATTAGCATAACAGTTTCAAACTTTCAACACTTTGACCTCTGCTGACCTTATAATAAAAATGGACACACCTGTAGACTTTATGAACGCATTATTACCGTTTCAAGCTTGGGGCGCTTGGAAGAGTCGCTAAAGTATATCCGTTGAAGTAAATGAAGAAAATCTAATTACATAATTTGAATCACACCCAACACCAATCTCATAATCCTTAGCGGAATATGATTATTTTTCATATTGGAATAAAAATAAAAAACAGTCAAGTAAGATAAACAAACGTATCTTTTAAACACGAGGCTTACATTCACCTGACATTATCTAATACAGTATTCATTTTCGTCTCCTACTTTGAGATTAAATCTGAATTATAGATGACTCCATGTCGGTAACAAACTGCAGATGTTCTAAAGATTTGACATGATGGTAAGTTCTATACTGCAACAGTTTATTATTATGACGAAGAAAATGAGAAACTTGAGAGACATGTGAGTGTCAACTCCGATAGACACAAGAATCATTCGTATTAAGTTTGACGTACAGTTTCGAGAATTAACAGTATATTTTTAGTTTTGCCATAAACATCATTACTATTCAAAATTGCCCAATATAGCCCGAGGTAGACCTTTAACTTGACTGGCGGACCATTTAGACATATCAGACATTTAATAAAAGAGTACAGAACACAAATAATTTACAAAACACGTGGCTCATAAGTATATCACAAATTACCCATAACCCACGTCGTGCCATCAAGTTCCATGTATCGGAGTACACTTCCGTTGTTCTTGTAGTAATTTTCCTTAACAAGAATGTTTTAAAACAACGAAAACACATTCCACACAAAGTACTGTAACGTTTTGTTGTTCGTCAGTAGTGTCGGGCCGACACGATGGTGTCTTTGTCCAGTGAGATGTTGTATTTTAATTGGATGACGACAAAAACAAACGCAGACATGACAACAGTCCAAGAATTTTTTTTTAAAGAATGAAGTGCTGTTCCAAACGTCAGTTATCAGCTGTCTTAGAGTCTTGTGGTTACGTGGCGATGTCGCCTACTGACAAGTTGTTAAATACAGAGACAAGATACTTCCTAGAAGGAACAGATCACAGCGAGACTCACACTGTAATGAGTTGAGAGTCCAGAATGTAGAGACTATAGTGTCGGAGTGACCTGATGCTTCTACAGACACATTTTACATGAGCGTCTGAACTATATGCTTAAAACATTGCTCCTACGACATACTTAACTTAGATAGTTTATTCTTACTAATTATCAGCTCAGTTTAAGACGTGTACACGAAGGCATAGTATGAACTCCCCTTGAAACCTAAAATATCTGTACGTATTCCAATCGAAGAATGAGATCACATGTGACTTATATCAATACCTATAAATTCCATGTGTCACTGCATCACATTACAGATTATTGAACACACAATAATTTCCAAAATGACATATTTTCAAAATATATTTGTATCTCCCGTACATGGATTGTAATTTATTCTGTTGTCAAGTATAGATACGTCTTATGCACTAGACAAGATGACATGACCTTGATCTTACTGGTCACTGATATATTTTGTATCTTATTCGCTGGTCACAATACTACTCCCGTTACTAAATGGAAACATTAAATAGCCTACATGCAAAATGAGCCATCAGAACGTTTTATACAAACTTTCAATATATTATGTTGAAATAGTTGTTATCACTATCATGTTCTCCGACATTGAGAATTGTTAAAGTGGACTACCTTCAAATGTCTCAGTGAACTTTAGGCAAAATGTTTTGAGGCTGGGTGGTAAAGCCATGCGCTTTGAAACTTAGATATCCTAGACATTATTTGACTTTCAAAGACCTTTAACCCCAGTGCTCATCTCCTATAAATATGGGTTAGTGCAAAGCTGTCCATATGATTCACCTGTTGTTCAATGACTATTAGCGGTTCATTTTCCGTTAGTCCGCTGTTACCCGCCATGGAGCCCTTGTCGTGTAGTCGTGTTGAAGTGATCTGTTAAATTATATGAAGTAAATATAATAACATAATTTGAATCAAACCCAACACCAATCTCATAATCCTTAGCGGAATATAATCATTTCTCAAATTGGAATAACAAAATAACAGTCGAGTAAGATAAACAAACTTGTTTTTAAACACGAGGCTTACATTCACCTGACATTATCTTATACAGTATTCATTTTCGTCTCCTACTTTGAGATTAAAACAAAGAAAACACATTCCATACAAATTACTGTAACGTCATTTATTTGCGTGGAGCTTGTGGAACTATGCTTCCGAAATAGCCTACCAAATAATTTTCCCCCAAGGGGCATTGATACTACCATCTCTATCGAGCTACAGACGATCTTCGCCACAATACATATACGAGGGTGGGGTCATGCCCGTTCATATTAGGACACGAAGATGATATAAAATTATGTTCACGATGAGTAGTAAAATATAACACAATGTGTAAAAGTGCAGGATAATAATGTAAGTATACAGTGTGAAGGTACACAACACTTTTGGCTTTTGTCTCCCATTATGATAAATATACACGATATGATCCGTTGCGCATCTTTTGGCGTTCCTTGAAGTTCTTTTATCAGTAACGGATAGACGCAATTAACACCAAAAGTTGTGTATGCTGATAAAACCATATTCTATTTTAAGGATTGCATCGTGGACTGGACTGACAAATAACAGTCCCTGTGTTCACACGAGTTCGATCACAATCAGATCATAATCAGACTGTCCCCCAGAATTTGTTTTTGAAAATTTAGAAGTCAAATGGTGTATTCGAGGCACATCTAGACTATAAATTAGGTCTATATGAATAGCCTGAACCACAAGGTTTTGCTAATAAATACTGTGTGAGTAAGAACAAAATCAAAGCGACACTACCGAATGGTTCCAGGCGATTACAGGGCTGCAGGGTGTGCAAAGAACATGAACAACAGAGTTTCTTTTTGAAGCAGAATGCAAACATTCATACTCGCTATGATGATTTACAATCACTATTTGGTAATGAGTCGGACATGCTGTACATTGAGAGTTTGAACATGTTTGATGTAGGAAGTACAGCAAGACGCATCTAAAGGTGACATGAATGTAATCACAGTGATATATGTTGACCACCAACCTCCACTGATATGCGTCCAATGTAGTATACATGTGCATACTAAACGTCAGATCTGTCCAAGTTCCCCATCTTGAAATTTATTTACGAGCTCGAGGTTGTGACTATTTGATCATTGTTGACTCCAACAGACTTTTGACCTTCAACATACATAACAGTGTTCTGGCACTAATTTTGGTTCACCTACAAACCTAATCTGAGGTGAATTCAAGGTTTCCTTCTTGAGATATAATTTTACATACTTTTAACATATGGACCTCAGCTGAACCCAAATCACATGTGACTTTCGCATAGAATACATATAAAAGGCGTAGCATCCCCTCTTGGGAAGCACCCCCTCTTTACAATTATTTTTGGACTTTGCGTCTGATAATTCAAATTACCTTTGCTAAAAGCAATAGAGCACATCTACGTAAATATAGTGCATTCATATGTCAACTATGAAAGAAGTACAAGATTCACTCCTTGAGTTATTGTGTTTATAAGCTACGTGTCACAAGCAAACATACACACATGCGCCATACATGGCTAACCACAACAGTCAGTTTCATGATGAACCATGTGGTTCGCCTCCCATCGTGAGATATCTTGCCAACAACGTTTCACTATTTGGCTACTACTGACTAGAAGTGTACTCAAAATTGTATACCAGCAAAGCCTAATACAAGGATTGTGTAAGGTTTTTTGGACCCTAAATGATATTGAGATTTACCAGGATAGCCTACTTGTATTCAACGTGCTCTACCCAGATACCAAATATGAGACGTGTACCAGCTTTCCTTTCCACATACTGGTTGACATGTGAAACGATAATAGACACACACCTTAGCATGACTAGGAAGGTCGTGATTTCATAAAAACCAAAAATTAAAGATACATACTTTCTAGATAGATAGAGTTTTTATTGAGCACAGTGACACATTCAATACAGAAATTGGTACTACAACTACTAGCTGTTGGTACTACAACTACTAGCTATTGGTACTACAACTACTAACATTACTGCTAACTGCATTAATATTGCAGACTTCCAGGCCCTAAACGAATTTAAAGACTGCTTTGGCCTAGTGCTTAGTACCTACAGGTTACAACGTTAGTGCTAATGTCGTTCTACTTTTCAGGGAGTAATATAGGCCTACGTGACACTACAACGAACGTTAGACAATCGTGCGCATTACTTTTTTCAACACAGGCGAAATAAGCACAGAATGCCGTGGAAAGAATGAGTTCGGCTTCAGCAAAAACTTAACAATCAATCGCACAACAATGTCTTCTCTGTTCACAAACCTCTGTCGAGGTCACGTCGGGGTCAAAAGTGGGTCAACAGATGAGCGACAACAATGGTTCCAGGCTCCACCTGGAACCAAAAAAGGGAGGGGGAGGATACACTCGTAGTAATGGTGAAATTCACCCCGGCTGAATGTAAACATCCCTTGACTGAAACGTTCCCCCAACTGAAACATTTCGGAGGTGGGGGCCAGGGGCATATCCCCTTTTAAACACGCCACTGCTAGCATATAGCAAAGAACGTCAACGGCATGGATTTATTATGCTGCTTCCTGCTGTAATGTTACCTTTACATAACTAGTTTACTATTTAAGAACTCGTAAATTAGAAAAAAGAGAAGTTAGATGTAAGGCAAGAGCGATAAGAGGATTCAGGGCTGCGGATATAAACTGTGAGGGGTGTAACAATGGGAGTTAATCAGTGATGAGGGTGAAAAGCAAGGACAGGGGATTACATATATTAAAGAAAACCTATGAATGTGGATAGAAAATATGAGAGACGCTGAGGGATGGAGGAGGAGGGGGGTTATAAAGGAAAAAGAATTGAGGGGCGAGGTTTAGTCGTTCCCCTTCTTGAATGTTCAGACTACGTGGTTGAATGGAGAGAAGGCGATGGATCCACAATCGTTCTCTGCTCAGGCGAACTGTATCGGGCAGTTACCTAGAAATCCATTGCTTTGAATTATCTTATCCTAAATAGTGTGGTTTAGGAAGGTTAAAATGCTGCTCAATTGGAGTTTCATTGTTTAAACTGTTAACTGTGGATATGTGTCTTGAGAGTAGTATTGACCTCACTCACATACTGAATGCTACAGACTCTGCAAGAAATAAGGTAAATGACATCAGAGGTAGTACAAGTGATGCAACCCTTTATTGTGTATGCGCAGGGTGGTGTGAAAGGTGAATGAATCTAATTCCGAGATGTGGACCCATGCAGACAATGCACATATAGGACAGTGAATATTTGAAAGTATCATGCTGTAGAGGGATGGAGTAGCTTATAAGCAGTTAAAGAATGTATAGCGGCACGAACCAGCAAATCTCACAGGTTGCGGAGGTTGATGTATGCAACGGGTGGCTTGTCAGGAATGGCTCTTTGAAGACGATCTGAGGTGTGCAGTATCCTGTGATAGTTACGCTTAGTAATTTGGCGAATGGACGGAGGAAAATTGGCATGGAAAGAGACAACAAGCAGAATGTGGACGTTGTTTTCATTTCTCTTGGTCTTCTCTTCCAGAACAGTGGATCAACGGAGGAAGAGAGCACTTTTAATGTCTTGTTAAATTCTCATGGCACTGTGTCCGATGTGAATGTGATTCGGCTCAGTTTCTGTACATGTTGAATACAATTAAAATTATTAGAGCAAATTCAGTGAAGGTTAAGAGTTTGACTGAAGGTAATACCAGTCTTAAAGTGGTGTGGATGGCACCGGTGTTTGTTTGTGGGTTATTGCAGATATCGGTGGGGATGGTGCATTTTTCTTTCCGGATGCTGACATCAAACAAGTTAGCCAGTTGGAGCCTGTTATCAGAGATACATTTGATGGTGCTGTGAATGAATTGATGTGATCAATGAAAAACGAGAGACTCGCCTTATTACTTGTCCAGACCAATAATGTCTTCAATATCAGGCCACCAGATTCGAGGACGGCCGGGTACAAGAAGAAGCATGCGTTCCTCAAGCCTCGAAATAAACAGACAAGCCTATAGCACGGAGCCATCACAATGTGTTTAGAGTTAGTGTACATTTGACACGAGAAATAGATTACGTTATCACAGTAATTGCCTATAGCCTATCGGTAATAGCTATTTATTGACCGTGGGAAGGGTTACCCTAGTGTATCTATTTACAACTCATTATAGAAATTTACTAATTATGCCCGAAATCAGCGTCTAAATCTTCCCTTATTGGCGCAATCTACACGTTATAATGCTCACTCGAGCCTGCTTGGGCTTGAAGGAATACAATTGCGACGCGACGGGGTCATTTATCGCTAACACGAAGCTTCGAGATATCATCTACACGTAATCGACACAAGGAATATATGATTTAATCACTGCAATTGTATATAGACGCTCAGTAATAGATATTTATTGACTGTGAAAACGTGAAAACAATTTACAGAATTTAGTTTTAAGAACCCGACAGATTGAAATGCGAATCGAAATATTTTCTACTAAAAAAAGAAAAGTAAAAAAAAGGGTTGAGGGGGAATCGAACCCGCGACCTCGCGCACACAAAACGAGAACCGTAATATGGCAAGCCGTCGGGGTCATAACGTATGGGTCTTACGCGTAGTAGAACTTCGGTTACGCGTAGTAGAACTTCGATTACACGTAGTAGCAGCCAACATTCGTTTTATATCAAACTTGTCATAAACTTTAAGCATAGAAATTCGTTCAATGGCTTCCAGACGTATACATGTATAACATTTTATCAGAGAGCGACTAGAAAGAGACAGAAGTGGCCCATTATTTGTTACCCATTTACTTCGTGTGGTGGACGATTGCGTTCGTTTGACTGCATCGGACAGTGTTCCTAATGCAACATGGACCTACTGCATTACAAGGTAAGGCATGGCATCTAATAGCAACACGGGCTAGGCCCTATTTGGACTTATATTGTGCTCTCAAAGCATATTATTAGGCAAACATCTTTGGTAATGACTGGTCACTGAGTAGATAGGCCTATATACAGAGAAAAGGTTAGTCTACGCCAGTCTTTGAACATCGATGATGTACTACGGTAGACTACGCTACGTATCAAAAACCAAACTAGCCTGCAGTCACTGTTGACTCAGTGCACACCATTATAGGGGCCTAGGCTATATACCATGGTATTATCCGTACTTTACCATTGGCCTGCGTACAGTTGAGGTCTTGCTTGGTAATGCTTCATTTGCATTTGCCAGAGATAGCACTTTCAATGTTATGGTATATTTCATTGTAGTCGATAATGACTCAACTCCATTTCGAAAGATGGCAGACCATCTTTAAGCTTGACGTACAGGTACCTAAGAAAAATAGCAACCTCATTTTGTATGTTTCTATTGCAAAATAAAAACAGCAGGCCATTCCATGGGCTTCAGTATTTTATTTAAGATCCCACTGTTTGCAGCAGTGTGCAATATTTATCATGCAAGCAACACATACCCAACAAAATGTATTTGAAAGTTGTATTGAAGTCTCCAAACCATATCTACGTTTTATAAAGATTACATATAACCAATATTTCCATTGTTATATTAAGCCAAACTTCAGGTATGTGATTTACTTTTATAAAGTAACAACATTTGCATAAATTTTGGAATGTGAAGCATAATGGATAAGATTCTAGACACATGTGAAACGAAAGAAATGATCTGCATACAGGAATTGTTTACAATTTTCTTGCTTTGGCATGTAGATGGAAGATGGTTATCCATGGTGGCATTGATGGCTTCAGCAGACAGATGGTGTTTCTACATGCCTCAGCCAACAACCGAAAGCAGACTGTCCTGGAGCACTTTCTGGCTGCAACAACTCTCTATGGGGTTCCATCACGAATTCGAGTTGATCACGGTGGAGAAAACAATGATGTTTGTGACATCATGGAACTCATAAGGGGCCCAGGTCGAGGCTCGGCCATCCGTGGACGGAGTGTTCACAATCAAAGAATCGAACGAAGTTGGACGGATCTTTGAAATGGGGCTACTAATCTATATTACGACCATGGAGCAAAGAGGCTCACTTGATAGTGACAACATTGCACAGCTCTGGGCATTGCAGTATGTGTTTTTGCCAAGACTTAATAAGGAATTGCAACTTTTCAGAGACCAATGGAATAACCATGGCCTTAGGACAGCTCATCACGAAACACCCTTGCAGCTCTTCGTTGGTGGTACACTAGACCTCGGCAATGCCAGGCTTATAGCAATGCAGGATTCATTGTCTGCATGCATGGAACATTACAGGGTTGTTTTCCTGGCAATCCCTTATACCTCAGGTTTACCAAAGGCAATATGAATGCACTGTTAGTCTCTTTAGTGTGTTTTGTGGCAAATGGTAAGCAATAATTTACAACTTCAGCAATCCCTTGATTAGATACTTTTTAATATTTTAACAAATCCGTCACAAATATCATTAATAATCTAATTTGCATAGTAATGATATTGAACTCGAAAGATCAAAGTTGCATAGATATACTGCACTTGTAGGTTCAGATTTATATCATGTTTTACTTCATTCTACAAGTGTAGTTTTTGAGTTGCAACACAATTACAAACAACACAAAAGACAACTCCATTAATGAATATACCTCTTGTTCTTATTTTTATATTGTGATGTACAAAGGTATAGTGATGGAATCTAGTGAAGCTACATGTGGAAACTGGAAAGATATATTAAGTAAATATTAAAATGGTCACTTTTACCATCATAACTGTTTAAACAACAATGGTATAGGTAAATTTCATGCTGAAAACAAGAATACAAACAAAAGTAATGGCTAAGTTTAAAGATATAACCCATACTGGAATATCTTTTCATACATACAACTATACATTTACATCTCATTGTTAGAGTCATGAATGAATGCAGAAGTGTAGTCGGTATCAGTCTTAATAAATGGAAGGAATATTTGTATTGCCAAATATTATATAAATATATTATATATATATATATATATATGATGAAAATATTAAACAAGCTACTTAGGTAAGTATGGCTGGACTGGAGTAGTGAAAGGGAAATGGCAAATAAATGTTTAGCATAGGTTTGGAGCAATTTCAGCTTTTCTTCAGTGGCAAGTGGTAGCTAGGTGATCCATTACTTAAGTTACAGCTTGTCATACTCTTATAATAAAAACAAGTGTCAATGTTAAGATTAAAGTCATACCCCATGTTAAAGGATACTTATATTAAGTAATGGACAGATATTCAGACAAAAGTAACACAATTTCTCAAAGCATGGATCTTTACATAACTGTAAGCAAATGGTGAATGGAGTAAGAAAATATACAAGACTAGCACACATAAGAGATGTCAGCATACTTATAAAAATATTATAAGCAATACTATGAAAACATTGACTGATGTATGTAAATATTAAAATGTATCAACATTGAACATACATGTACTTATAGAATACCAATGGCAGTGTTAAGATAACCATGCTGAAGGTTCTTACCCAGAAAGTGTACTAATGTAAAAGGAAAGAAGATGTATAGCACCATTGAGAACAAGCTCTCAATATTAAAAGATTTAATGTTAAAATATTAAGTATTAAAAAATATGTTAAATTTATTCATTTTATTCAAATCAAGATTGTGTTGTGCAATAGTAATCTGTTACGTCATTGATGAACAACACATTCAATTTCTTCTGTGGTTGGCTGTTCTTAATGGAAACAGCACATTGTCAATTACATAGAGGTCAGTAATAAATACCAAACACTCTATTTCCTACTGTGTAATCTAGATGAATTAGTCAGTAATTACCTTTCTTTTGTCTTCATCCAAACCTTATTTAAATTCCGTTCTGAATACATCTTTCACAATTGATGGTTACTTTTGTCCCACAACAATCTGGACACACATATGTATGATGTGGTAGCTGCTGCATCAGACTGAGAGGTTGTTGCATCAGACTGAAAGGTTGGTGCATCAGACTGAAAGGTTGTTGCATCAGACTGAATGGTTGTTGCATCAGACTGAGAGGTTGTTGCATCAGACTGAAAGGTTGGTGCATCAGACTGAAAGGTTGGTGCATCAGACTGAAAGGTTGTTGCATCAGACTGAAAGGTTGTTGCATCAGACTGAAAGGTTGTTGCATCAGACTGAAAGGTTGGTGCATCAGACTGAAAAGTTGTTGCATCAGACTGAGAGGTTGTTGCATCAGACTGAGAGGTTGTTGCATCAGACTGAAAGGTTGTTGCATCAGACTGAAGGTGGCTGCATCAGACTGAAAGGTTGTTGCATCAGACTGGGAGGTTGCTGTATCAGACTGGGATGTTGTTGCATCATACTGGGAGGGTGTTGTGAATAAATACAATATGATATACACAACATGATCTTATTTCAACACAACTCTCCACTTTCCAACAAACAACAAAGCACAATAAACAGATCTGCTCATCTGATTGAACTACCTTACTCATGTTATTGATACTTAATTTTTGGGTGTCCATTTACTACAACACAATCCGTGAAAAAAAAATATCTTACACAACACCGCCATCGTGCTGCTCTTCTCATGTTCCCCTTTTGGGGTCTTAGGTTGATCAGTGATATCACAAAACATATTAATAGGATGCTAATTAATTAACATAAATATAACTGATAATAAGAGTGAACACTAATACCAATGACCACTCAAATGAATAGCTCAACAACCACTTTTGCCTGTATACAGGTATGTACAGGATTGAAATTCCATTACCTGCTCTGGTTCTATACCCTGCAAGCAAAATCATCAAACTTGTCATTAACCATGCCAAATGGATAATGAGCAGAGAGAACTGTCTGTAATTGTGAGAATGTGTCCAATTAAGTATATTTAGTATGTTGCCTAGAGAATTGCTATTCAACTCAAGTAACGTTAAGTTTACCATGTGTTTACCAAAGTCAAAACATTACATTACACATACAGTTTTGAAAAATAAATAAAAAAAATAAGTTTTGTGAATGCTGTCCTGTCAATGTTTTTTAACTATTAAATTTAATGGAATCATCATCATAGCGACACCAAGTGGGTATACTCATTCCCATTACTATACATAAATATACTGTACCTCTGAAACTGGTCTAATGTATAAGCAAGATCTCTTCAGACCTTTCCAGTCTTTGATGGCCTGAGGATGGTCTGTATTTGCAGGAAGAGGCTCCAACTGCCTTCCACCAGTTGGTAAACCACACCGAAATAACTTAAAATCTACATCTTGGAGTATGGAAATTCTTCCCTTATTCTTGAAAAAAACTGCAGAATCCATGCTGAGCAGAAATCAGAATTTTTACGGGTTCCATCTTCAGTTTGCTCTACAATAGAAAAACAACATTAATTAACAAAATTACAATTGGATTTGTCAACAAAATTTGTTAATGTACTTGTAACCCCTGGTGAATGTTTAATGAAATGAAAAAAAGGTTTCAATTGAAAGATTGTCATTTTTATGACTCAATGGACACCAAGCACTCATGCATACTTATTAATACATGTACACTATTATTTATTGCCATACCTGAACATAACCCATTTTATATGTCTGCATAATAAATGCATGAATATGAGGAATGAGTGACTTGCAAATTACAATCACAATTAAGGGAATTAAAAGGTTCACAGCCAAAGTATGACTCTGCTTTATAACAAATACAATAGTGAAAGTGAATGCAACATAGCACCTAGATAGCTGTCACATGCTGCCAAGTAAAGGGTTATTTTGTGAACATTTCCAAAGGGTTTTTTTTTTATTAAAAAAAAACTGGCTAAAAGTATTATTTAATGTTTGCGATAGCCTGCCACTAGCAACATCATACTATTTCTAACAGTTACAGTATTATGGTTACTTTTTCTGTTTTTCAAAAGTAACTCCACACCCCTTGTAACAACCAATATTGCTATAAAGAGTGTAAAAGTAAATGCAAATGTAACTTAAAAATTCAGTGAAATACAAGCATTTGACTTTAGTCAGGGAACATTTTTTCCCATTTGGCATAACACAATTTTATGCAAGTTGGTCAACTTGATACTATTGCAAAATATCAGCATTTATATAATGAAAAGGAGTTCAACAATACTTAATACTATTATGCAAAATTTTACAACCATAGTACTCCATTACAGTATATTATTCATTGTAGTCAGCATTCAATTTACTTGAGTGAACATATGCACAGTGTATATCATTTTTTCCTTGTGCATTAAACTGTACAAACCCCATGCACAATTTGCATTTAGGCTGAGGCCATATGCCTATGCTAAGTCTTCCATGACTAAATTGTTTTTACCTGACTTAATGATTACCTTTTACAGCAATTCCTTAGCTTTACATGCATGCATGCACTGTATTAATGGGTGCTAGTAAAATTCTCTTTGTGCATGTTAATTTGTTAGTCAGCATGCACCAATGCATGTACAAATTAATTTGTAAATTGACCCCTGATTGTGGTCCAATAAAATAAAATGATAACAATTAAAATACAAATGTAATACTGGGACAGTTTAAGAAACAGAAATAAAATTTAAATGGTCCGACAAGCATTGTATATTTACGTTACCCACCTGCTATACTCGTCCTTTTATTGGAGTTCAGTCTAGTGGTGTTTTCATCAATGACCAAACAGTGAACTGTAAATGTTTTTGCATTCTTTCCTCTCATGGTACGTGTAGTTCTCCTATTGCTGGAAGTGTAGGGGTCTGTCTGAATCTGCCAATCCTGAAAAGAAAATGTTATCAATGATACAGTTAAACTGTACAGGGTACAATAACATGGTTGTAGGCACAAGGGTTTTCATTGCATTTATATGAAATGGAAACTGTTAACATGTAGGCCTAAGCTATGTAGGCCAAAGTAGGCCTAGCTGGACCATAAGTTATTTCCACATTAATATTTCAGATATAACGCCTTGCCATTCTATTAAGGACTTGTAAGGTAGGCTACCATCCATAGCATATGTATATATATAGGCCTAGGTCTTGATCATGGCCGGAGTTTATTATAAATATATTCTAATGAATTAAAGGCTACTTCATAATGTTGGCCAAACACATGCTAGACATAGACAGAGACTTGTAAATTGTAATATGAAAATAACGCAATAATAGTTAGTAATCGTAGGCGTATGTATGACAATGCAAACTTGCTATTGCTATGTTAATGAAAGATAGCCTAGGACTGGGGTAGGACTCGAGGCCTCGGTTGAGCGAGACCAACTTACTCGGAAAGCAGGTCATTCGAGACTCTGGTACTAATGGTAACAGGGGCATTTTCTGTCTGATGAGCTGAATCACTATTGCCTGTGGTGGCATCAGGTCTGCATATCCTTCTTGCTATATCATGCAAACGTTGTTGAAGTATGTTCACCCTAGCTTCATCCATGTTCGTTTTCCGCGCGCCTGTGGAAATCTGAACTATGGACGTAGTATAGGACCTAGTGCAGTACTACTACCACTAGTACTAATAGTAATACAGTACTACATCAACTTTCTGCTTGCTGATTGGTTACGAGTATTACTAGCCGACTATGACAAGCCAACATCTCTACTACGCGTAACCGAAGTTCTACTACGCGTAACCGAAGTTCTACTACGCGTAAGACCCATACGTTATGACCCCGACGGCTTGCCATAGCCGTACCTCTAAACCAACAGGTCGCTTGTACATAAGCTAACATGGTAGCACAGCCTACGAAGCTTCGACACGTTGGCCTATCGGTATATCTTTGACAAGAGAAATAGATGACTTGCTCACATCTAATGCCTATAGCCGATCGGTAATAGCTATTTATTGACCGTGGAAATGGTTATCCTAGTGTAACTATGTACAACTCATTATAGAAATTCACTAATTATCCCCGAAATCGGCGTCTAAGTCGTCCCTTAAAGGCGCAATCTACACGTAATAATGGTCCCTCGAGCCTGCTTGGGCTTGAAGAAAATTGCGACGCGACGGGGTCATTTATCGCTAACACGAAGCTCCGAGACATCATCTACACGTAATCGACACAAGGAATATATGACTTAATCACTGCAATTGCCTATAGACGCTCGGTAATACACTCAGCAAATTGTTTACACAGGTTAGGTAAAATATTACTTGATTTTCATGTCAAATAAGAGCACTAAAATATTTAAGTAAAATTTACTTAACCGATGTTTTGTAAAGTTTTACATGATCAGCACGTAACGTAACTACAAAACTATTATGTAAAATTTTGCCAGCGATTTCTACATAGCACCCGTTCAGTAAGCGTTTTAATCATGTTTTAGGTTCATTATTAAAAGCAGCTTGATGCATCTTTTTTATTAAATCGATCACAACAAGAGACAACAAGAAGGAATGACAACACAAATAAATCAGATTATTTGATGAATTCAACCTTTCATTTCAACATCTAAGAGGGTATCCTGTGCATCTACAATCATGCATGTTGTTGTGTCCAGCTATGGATGACAGTTTGCATCAGCTACATTAGGCGGCCGTAACCACATTGGTATCATACTTTCAACAGTTGAAATTTTTCAGCAATGTAAATCCCACTTTAACCTATAATAAATAAAGAAACTGCAATAACAAAGACATAACCAAAAGGTAATAACAAAAACATGAACTTAAAGGCGCATGCTTACGTAATTTAAATGACTTACCTTTTTAGTTTCTGAGATGCATGTACAAAAAGCATTTGGTCGACTGAGGAATTTTCACCCAATTCCCTCAACATGTAAAGATATTTGAAAGCTCCCAAAAATTAACATAATCAACTGTCTGATTGCAAAATTTGTCATGATACAATTCTACCCGCAGCATTAGCTAAAATTATCATCATGCATGACTGACGTGCCAAGAAACATAATCTTCTACGTCATGGGAGCTTGGTAACTTAAACATGCTGGTATTAGACATTTTATGATTGTAATGAAATATTCTAAAACATTCATTCAAATTATGCAGTCACTACTACCTCATGCGCGCAACACTTCACTATTTTGACATTTAAATATAATAACCAAGAGAACAGTTTGTTTTTACAAAAATTAAATTTCTAGCAATCTTGTTTATATTCAGCTTCAGCCAACGTAATATCCTTAAAACTTGACCTTCTATCTCAAGTATTCTGGAGTACACTGTGCCAGTTGGGACAATTTCCTACTGCTAATACTGTACACCAATATGATGCTCTCAAAGCACTGGCATTGACAGTATAAACAGTTCTTAACCTTGATCTGATAGAAACATGATGTTCATACTGCTCGTACTGACGATACGAGTGATCTGAAGCGGGACACAACACTACAGTATAGACAAAGTTGTTCCAGCTGGGTGACTCCGCGGCTGTGTTGAATCATTCAGTTGGATCAATTACGTTAGTAAAAGAAGCGCCAAGATATGAAACGATCAAGTTTTAGTTTTTGTTTCGTTTATTTATACCCATAATTCCGTCAGATCAAAAGTCACAATTTCAAGGAACTATTTTCGGTGCAACATTAAGCTTCAAAAAAAAATACGAAACTTCATGAGATGTAAAACATAAGATATATTAATTTAAAACGTAAATAATTTAAAACGTATCAATATTGAATTGAAAAGTAGTAACTTCCAAGAATAATCATGTACTCTGAGACATTTGGATATATAATAGTCTAAGATTGCAGGAAATATAGTCAAACATTGGAAAAACACTTACTTTCTTCCGAAATTGTTACATTTCATAAGAGAAAGTCAAGAAGAAACAGGGTCAGCCGAAAGAATCGAAATTTTGCTGTGAAAACTTAAACTGTTATGCACGTTATTTACAATATAATGTTTCCAACGTGACTTGGTATGATAATTGAATAAATAAATAAATAAACCAACCATATATGCCAAGTGTCATCCGATGTGACGGGTCTGAAAATGTAATGACAAAAAAAAAAACTCTTCCTGGAGTCAATTTAAAACAAGCAACAACTTTCGATACACAGTGATTTGTTCATATTAATTTGAATTAGCATGCAAACCAATCAAAACAAGTAGTGGCGAAATGAAAGGGTATAATCTTTTTAACAGAAACTGGAAGATATACATCAAAGTGAACTTTGAGATGTGTAAACATGTGGAATGCTGACTATGACGACTGCTTCGCTGCAGTTACCTTGTCTTTGTTGGTGGCACGGTAAGCATTAAAATCTCGAATCTTGTTGCACTTCACACTACCAGTCCAGGCAACTCATAAACAACTCTTTGGAAAAATTTCCAGGCAAGACATACCCTTTGGTATTCCAGATTAAACACATATAATGATTTGTAGCACACATCAATGGCCTTCATAAATGTCCTCTGTGGTAGGGCATGTCTCTCGATGATCACAAATAACTGCTGAGGATGTATTTTCCTTTCTCCAAGAAGTTACACATATGGCTGAAGCTTTTGTGAAATATTTTGCAAATTGAACTGCAAGTTGGTGCTTTCCTAAGTAACCAAAAACAAAAGAAGATAAATACATTCCCATCATAATAACGCTGTGTAAAAACCTACATGGTTCCTAGGCATTTATTTGCATGTACCAGTCACAAAAACGTGACATCTGCATCCGAAAATAATAAACGTTTAGTGATTAAAGTGGTAAGAAAAATGATTTATCAAGCAAGGATCTTCAACAGAGATACTCTCAAGCTGTTCTATTTCTTATTGTCTGTCATAAAAAAAGACCTGTGATACATTAAGCCCTGTCCACTGATTGCTATGTATGATATCTGCACCAAAAACAACAGGGACCATCCTTGGGTTAATGGTTATAATTATACCTAGTATATCAACTCAAACATAAATAGATTTTGTTAGATTTTGTTTTTACATGCTAATTTCAGAAAAAAATCTTATTTGGCCCCGCCAATCATCAATATTTAATTAGCAAACCCAAAATGGCAGTGAAAACATAGTGATCATGGACCAACGCTCCACACCAAATATTAAGTTAATGTCAAATATAGCTACTTGGAATTGCCTTTTTTTTTGCAAATGAAGCCCCCGCCTTTTTTTTTGCAAATGAAGCCCCCCCCCCCCCCAAATTCCTATACAAGATATCTTCACTGAAAAGAACATGGAACACCGTTCTGCCATGTATCAACACAAATTAATCTAGGATTGTTCACATATCATGTATACAAGCAGACATCTCACGCACAGGACATCACCATTGCATAGATTCTCTGAGCCTTTGGCAAAGAAACAAAGAAAGCCCAAGTGTTGGAGGGATGGAAAACAATGTTCTTCAACCATATAATTTTTCCTGAGGATTAAAAACTTTTATCTTAAAAATCAGTACCTTTGAGAAATTTACTCTCTACCAGGATTTGATTAGTTGATAAATATTCTTCATTCCATTAAGATCAAAAATATCTGCATCAAAGTTTTGCATTGTATCCCAAACACAAACTGACATAATTACAAATGTGGTGGGCACAGGGACATGCAAACTTACACAATGGAAGTCTACGAAAGCTGCACATGATTCCTTTACAGATAGTTTACCCCTTTTCGTCTCCTAGGAAACAAATGTGGTAACAAATGGATTGCAGCGTTGTTTTCCCCATCTGACAAAACAAGTTTAAATAAAGCATTACCCTGTTTATACATAGTTATTGTTGAATATATGTACATAAGTTTCCTTGATATCCACAGACAGTATAGTGTTATACCAACTAAATGAATTATTTATGACATCAAAAAGGACAAAATGAGACATCTAGTGTGCCAACTGCACACAGCTACAGCGTAAGTTAAAGTTAGACCTAAAGTACAGGAAGGTATGGCCGCACTCACATTTACAAATATCTGGCTTGCTTCGATTTTCAAATTGATAAACATTCAGAATTTTTAACTCCTTGTAAACCCATGAGATTATAATGCAATCAACACAATTTTTTTTCACCCAGCATTATCAGCCACAGCGGGCCTGCCGGATTTTTAGTGAGCCCTACTACGTAAAAAGGACTAGAAGGATACACTAAGTTAGGATTAGGCCTCACTGAACTTACGAATTGAATACACTAAGTAACAGTATAAATCCTCCGTCCGTCTGCGATTCTCTGACAATTATGAGTTGCCTATGACAAACAGCAGCTAGCCTTTTATACAACTTGATGTTTAAATTTAACGTTAGGTCTACGTAACGCAAGCAAATTGAAATCAGTCGTCTACCCAAATTAGTCGTGAGTCTAGAAGCATTTCTCAGTATTGTCACGTTCACTTACAGAATAACTAAACTTACCTTTGAATTTTTCAATCAACTCTTCCAGGCCCAGTCCTTTAACCCGGTTTTGAGTAGCGGTTGATTCTCAAGCTCTCTTCTTTTCTCTGAACGGGGACCACATGTACGGTAACCTCAATTACGGGAACACACAGTAACCCTGTCTTGTGAGAACACACAGTAACCCTGCCATATGGGAAAACACAGTAACCCTGTCTTGTGGGAACATTTGACGGGTTTAACAAGTTATTAACTCACCTTTTTTTTACGCCGTCCAGATGACGTTCACTACAATGTTCTCTCTAACCAGTCCCAGTTTTCATAAGAAAGACGTCGGAGAATTCCGTGTTCCAATATACGTGCACTGATACATAAATGATATTTCCCGGACTAATTAATATGAAAGTATAGCGGAACATCCAATATAAAATTATCGTTGTTGCATTATATTAACCAGAATGCAAAATGCATTGAGGCTTCAACGACTTCAATGCACTAGACTTCTGCTTGTTCGTGCATCAATCTGCAGCTGAAAGACAACATAAACCAGAATGCATTGATGTTTCGATGACTTCAATGCACTATAGGCTTCTGCTTGTTTGTATAATCACTAGCTGTTACAATAACACTATGGCATGATAAACACAGGTCAGTCTACTGTGCGTGGCTACACACACCTCCACCAAGTACAATAGGGGTATTGTATTCAATGATATGAATCCACACACCAAGTATTAGAGGTGTCCACGATTTCATAGTTAGATATCATGTAAAAGGTTTTCAGAGTTTGACCTATAGGAGTTTTTGACCTCACAAACAATAGGATTCTTGTACTCAATATGGCAAGTCCATAAACCATGTATGAAAAAGTATCCATGATTTCTACCATGAGAAATCACGTTTTGAAGGTTTTCAGGCCTCGACAAATGATTTAAAAGTACTCGCTATTTGGCGACCGTGACTAAACATCTACTCGCCAAATTGCACTCGCCACTTGGCCTATAATTGTCGTTTAAGTCAGATCTGCAATATGAGATTGGTCCAAGCTTACCTCCTTGAGATATCGTGTTTACAAGGTTTTCACTATTTGGCCCTTGGTGACTCCAAATGACCTTTGTCATTCCCACAAAACAATACAGTTCTTCTACTCAATGTGGTACACATATGCACCAAATATTAGATTGGTTCAAGCTTCCCTTCTTGAGATATCGTGTTTACAGGCTAGGCGCCACACACACGCATACACGCATACACACACTCTCCGCCTGCATGAATGCATATAGGTTACGATTATCATCGAAACCAAAAACACTTGTTGTCGAGCGTAAATTCGAGATGAGAATACCAACGAGGAAACAACTCCTCTTTTTGGCAAAGAACTCTTTCCTAAAGGTTGAGTTACACAACCCGGGTCCAAGGGTTCATTGCTATTTTCCATTTGCCCGAGCGTAATGATAAATGAACCATTTCGTATAAAACGACAATGACTGATATTCCAATGTTGGATAAATTTCCAAAATTGAGAACAAATCGAAAT
>JAIPMN010040058.1:9779-22955 GCA_020650975.1 Apostichopus californicus
ATATGCTGAGAATTTTTTCGGGCACCTACTGAAAGAATAATAATTTGCAGTGTGTTTTTCAATTTTTTGGGTGAAAATTTGGGCAATATGCTGAGAATTTTTCGGACACTTACCAGTGGCGGAGCCTCCATACAGTCAGGGGGATGCCCCCCTGACGGACTCAAATGGACTGCTGGCGCCCTTTTCAGCTTTTTACCACTTTGTACTTATTCGCGATTATTGACTTTTTTATTGCGCTCTCAAATACCTATTGACATTTGTCACATTTTGTTGGTGCAATTTTCTGACAAATGGCGATGACACATATTTATTCTTTGTTTATCTGCAAATAAGCAAGGCATGGAAAGGGTCAATTCCGGCGATCTAGGGAGTATCTTTACTCAAAAAATTTCTGTACGCTCCGCGCCAACCTGTAGTGGCGCTCCGCTTAGATAGTGTCGAAAGCGCCCCTACAGACCATTCTCTCCCCCTGACCAATACCCCTAGCTCCGCCACTGGCACCTACTGAAAGAAGAATAATTTGCAATGTGTTTCCAATGGTTAAACTTATATAATTATTATCATTATTGTTGTAACGACTTCCCAATAATTCTAACCAATATGGAAGGGTAATAACACGGAAAATGATTTTATGTTATTGGCATATGATGATATGCACATTGACACGTGGAACGCGCGCGGAGCGCGTGTAAAATTTTGGTTATATTTTTCGGGCAAGTCGTTACAGCCCCCCCCCCAATCAAATGAGGCTCCTACGCCTATGGGGAGGGGTGGTAAATGCAGGCATGTGTATTCTTGAGCGATTGTCAAGGATGTCAATTTTTCACGCAACTTTTTTCGAACTCACTTGATTGAGGGGCCCCACTCCATTGCCGGGCCCAGGGCCCGGTGATCTCTTAAGACGGCCCTGCGCATAAGATCATATATTGGGGAGAACAATGACTTATTTTAATAGCTGATGATTCTCATTTCCAACTGCAGCTGAGGACCTGTTTAATTTAACAACATACGTACAGTATACTTTTAATGTTTCTGCCTTTTGAAGATCATTAACAGTAGTCTTTGTACTACAGGGAGTGTGATGTGGGTACTGGGGGGGGGGAGGGGTCGGGGTAACAGTTTGGTTGGAGACAAGCCAATGTTTCTAACAGTGGAAGCCTACATATATTGATATCACTACCGATAGCGGCCCTAGTGTTGTTGGGTGTCTTGGTCCATGTAAAAGCCACCACATGATATGGATCAACTTTAGTAAAGTTCATAATAGCCCCTACCCTCTCCACTTCCTTTCACACACAAGGAGTTGCTGTTTACCCACAATTCAAAGGAAATTGAGGGTTTATTGGATTTGTCCAGCCAATGGAAGCAGGCAGACATCAATGTAAAATAAAGCTTATATACAGTTAGCAAATCATAGCATTGTACTTGAACACGAAACCAGCTCTTGCTAACTATTTCTTCCATAAGGTACTCATTGCAACTTCTATGAAGTGCTCTAAGGAAAATGTTTCATCCATGAGGTACTCGAAGGTTACTGTATCATCAATGAGGGGCACTACTTTCTGAGAATGAAAACTAGCTTTCTGACATAAAACTCCTTTGGACAAACCTAAATACTTACTAATACTTCAATTACTTAAATAAAGAACGAAACTAACCGTTAATATATATATTTTGTTTGAAAATCATCTTACTCATGTTTATTCATACTTTCATATCACTCAATCTGCAAAATTTTACAAATCAATGCTTCATGCATGGCAAGGGTAAATTGAACAAATGATACAAAACATTGCAGTATAAAGCAGAAATTAGCAAAAGATAACAAAGAATGTTATGGCATAAATGACCATTTGTGTAACTACTGGAAACAACAGAACCTCACTGAAACAGTAAATGTCAGTATATATAAAACCACAGACCTTACCAGACAACAAAGGTGCAACCAAAGAACCTAGCAGTATGACAGTGGCCAACGGACCATCTGACGCTCACCAACTGACAGTACAAGGTTCAGATTTCTGTCACCAGCAGACGGTGTATTGGTCACCAGATGTCAGTGTTATGGTCACCAGCTGACAGTGTGGTGGTCACCAGATGACAGTGTGGTCACCAGCTGACGGTGTGACGATCACCAGCCCACAGTGTGGCTGTCACCAGCCCACGGTGTGGCGGTCACCAGATGACAGCACGTTGGTCACCAGCTGACAGTGTGTTGGTCACCAGCTGACAGTGTGGCGGTCATCAGCCCACGGTGTGGCGGTCACTAGCTGACAGTGTGGTGGTCACCAGCTGACAGTGTGTTGGTCACCAGTCGATGGTGTGACGGTCACCAGCTGACAGTGTGTTGGTCACCAGCTGACAGTGTGGCGGTCACCAGCTGACAGTGTGGCGGTCACCAGCTGACAGTGTGGCGGTCAACAGCTGACAGTGTGTTGGTCACCAGCTGACAGTGTGTTGGTCACCAGCTGACAGTGTGTTGGTCACCAGCTGACAGTGTGGCGTTCACCAGCTGACAGTGTGTTGGTAACCAGCTGACAGTGCGGCGGTCACCAGCTGACAGTGTGTTGGTCACCAGCTGACAGTGTGGCGGTCACCAGCTGACAGTGTGGCAGTCACCAGATGACAGTGTGACGGTCACCAGCCCATGGTGTGGAGGTCACCAGATGATGGTGTGGCGGTCACCAGCGGACGGTGTGACGGTCACCAGATGAGTGTGATGGTCACCAGATGATATGTGGCAGTCACTAGTCGACAGTGTGTTGGTCACCAGATGACAGTGTGGTGGTCACCACCCACGGTGTGGCAGTCACCAGCTGACAGTGTGGCGGTCACCAGCCCATGGTGTGGCGGTCACCAGCTGACGCTGTGGCAGTCACCAGCTGACAGTGGCGATCACAAGCCCACAGTGTGGCAGTCACCAGCTGACAGTGGCGGTCACCAGCCCATGGTGTGGCGGTCACCAGCTGACAGTGTGATGGTCACCAGCGGACGGTGTGATGGCAGCAACTTGATGAGGGTGCAACGGCTGCCAACTGACTGTCGACAGTTGTCCACAGACAGTATGACAGTTACAATACACAAAGCATCTTTTAATGTCACAAACCAAATGGTTTTGAATTTAATTTCAGCATTATACAACCAAAAATATGATCATATAAAACTGACTTGAAAAACTGCTTCTGATAAATTGTTTTTCATTCATCTCCTTCCTCCCCCTCTACTTACTCCAGTCTTATGTAACCACTTCTACCACCAATTATTCCAGGACTACAAATAAGGTCTTACAAGGAGTCCAGTTTCCCAGTAGTGTACAGTCTATATGTCAACACACCCTTGGTAGTGGACCAAGCCGTAACATTTACAAAATGGAACAGAGAGAAATAGTACTGTGATGACTGATTTACATTTAAAATATAAAGCAATAAAATGAAGTTAATTTTAATATTGTAACGTCTTAATTAATTGACAAATAATCAATATAAATGAAGAAAGATGTTTACTGTCAGTCCCCTTAATTATAATATGACAATTTATTATGCTAAGCACCCATGGTGCTCTTTGTGATGTAAATAAACCTAAAAGTGGATGGATAGCCTACTGAGTAAAACTGCAAGACTTGACTTCTAAATTACACACATCTAACCTCTAAAATGGCGATGCACTGGTTAACAGCATGTCCTGTGGTTGTATAAACAGAGGTATGTCTAGCATGTCTGTTCTTAACACATCACGGATGAAACTATGTATTCACTTTAAAGGTCCTGTGGTTGTATAAACAGAGGCTACGTCTAGCCTGACTGTTCTTAACACATCACGGATGGTACTATGTATTCACTTTTAAGGTCTTGTGGTTGTATAAACAGAGCTAAGTCTAGCCTGAGCCTTTTTAGCACATCACGGATGGTACTATGTATTCACTTAAATGTCCTGTGGTTGTATAAACGGAGCTGTGTAGCCTGACTATTTTTAACACATCACGGATGGTACTATGTATTCACTTTAAAGGTCCTGTGGTTGTATAAACAGAGCTACGTCTAGCCTGACTGTTCTTAACACATCACTGATAGTACTATGTAGTCACTTTAAAGGTCCTGTGGTTGTATAAACAGAGCTATGTCTAGCCTGACTGTTCTTAACACATCACGGATTGTACTATGTAGTCACTTTAAATGAAAAGAAACTTCTAATCTGACCGCACAACAGGGATAAATAAGGACACTTGAGATCACTTGATAAAGTGCCACACTTTGAGATCACTTGACATCACTGGCTATCACTTCATACTTCACTTCACGCTAATGGTTTCTGTCTCAGTCAAAATGTTTGCTGTTGTAAGCAACTTAATTTTGAATTTTTCCGGTTCGCTATCATTTTGTTGTCAAACGTCTGTGAGGTTTAATGTGGAACAAAAGCCAAACAACTTAGTTGCTCACTTTTTAAGGCAAAATTCTAAATGATTGAAATATCAGATGAATATCTGTGAAGTTTAAGGTAACAAGGCAACTGCTCTCAAAACTTAGCCTCTTAAAGGGATATCTGAAACAAACAGATATCTAACTAGTACACAGACAGCAAGACACATTGCCAAACAATGATGTCTTTCAATAATTAATACATACATGTTATGTAAGAATATGAAACAATCTTTGTGATATGAAATACATGCTTTTTTTATCAATAAATGTAAATCTCTACACTGAAATATGTCATAAAAAATGAGATTTCTAACAAACAAAAATCGTAGTAAAATGTATATAAAATAGGTGGTTTTCAATGTGAACTTACCTTTAATGTGATGTTCCCACCCGTTAAATGTGATGATTAAAAATGCTCTCTGTATCAGAAGACTTAGGCTTTATAAATACTCTATACAAGGATAGAATCAGAGTGGTGAGCATATTACTCAAAGAGTAACTATCTCTGACTCATACTGACTATGCAAGTCATTGTTGTAACAGGTTATGACTTGACTCAAATGTAAGTCAAGTAACTTGTTACAACTCTACAGAAAGGTTAATAGTCACAGATAAATGTCACAGCAAGAAGAGCAACTAATATGTGATGACTTGATCTCAAATATACATCAAGATAGATATTAACCATTACTAGCAGTGAAGTAAGCAGTCATTAACCCTCCCCCATCCCCCCATCCCCCATCCCCCCCATCCCCTCCCCCTCTAAATGCTATATCATTGACATGAATCACTGAAATGTCAATTTTATTAATATTTCCTAAGTCAATTTGATTGCAGCACAGATGTGTCCATGCCAAATCTAATTTTGTCAAAATGCAAAAGCTGAACCAGTTGCTCAAAACCCTCTTGGATGTTATCAGCACTTGAGGAAAGAAAACAGATCCAGAAACAATTAACCCATTTAAATCCCATTTAAAGATACTTAATTGTGTTAATGATGTATTCACCTATTCTAATCTTCAATCCCTTTCACGTTTACCAAGAGCCAATATGTCACACCCCTCGTAAGATGGAAAGACCTAGTTATTAGGTCCTTTGTCACTCTTAGAACGAGTGCAAGGGAAAGTAAAAGAGTAATAATTCTTTAGGACTAATGATAAGAAGAGTAAGATTCAGCCAGCCTATACTCAAACCAAACACAGCAATTCAGCACTGATATAATGAACCTAACATTAGATCTACACCAAACCAACACCAACCAGCAGTACTACTGGGGAAACTGGTCTTAACACCAGAACTACACCAGCAGTAGTGACACTTAACACCAGACTTAAACCATCAGCACTGATGTGAGATGGTCTTGACACCAGAACTACACCAGCAGTTGTGACATAAATTGGCATTAGTAGCAGATTTAAACCAGCAGTACTGAATGAATCTTGTTTTAACCATTCACATATAATACTCGAATGACTGCAAGAATATCCAGAAAGTGCTGTGATCCTTACCAAAAACATCACCAAAATGTTCAGCAATTGATAAGTTGTTAAAGTTTTTCCATTAAAGATAAGAAAAAAATACCAAGAGCTGCCTCATCACCTGAACATGTTCTTACCCGATCATCATCAGATATACAACACCATGCAGGCGTGATGACATCATTGAGACCGATCCCATAATGCTTTGTTCATTCACTAAACTAACACTCTGTATAGTAAGTCCTCTGAGTACTGTTAAAGGCCACTGATTGGCTGGAGACATTTCTCTTCGATCTTACAGCTCTGGAAGCAGCTTTCAGTTTGGATCTTCGTCTCCATAATTCAACTCTTGCGGTTGCTGCATGAGGGCTATCCCTTCAGGCTGAGGGTTATTATCTGGGTTGACGGGGGGGTCGGAGGAGACAGATGCCAAGTTTGGGATGGAGCGGCTTCGGACACACTGGAAATCAACATGTCTGCTCTTATTCTCCTCCTTCTCCCATGAGAGACGGATGAAAGGTCTCTGGACATAGTTATAGATAACTGTTTAGAAACAAATGGGGATATCATGTCTGCTTTCTCAATCATGTACATTTTCTTGGTGAGACTAGGCCTGTTGCTATCCTTTCATGGTACTTCCATGGCTGAGGTAATTAGACCTAGTCTAATTTGCATTTAAGGATCAAGGCTGAAGTTGATTAGGATAAAACTAACAGGGCTAACTGTCATCTAGTTGCACCTTTTAGGGCAAAAATAAATTCTTTGTGGCATTGGTATAGATAATTATATTAATCTTCACCAAACTTGCCACCAGTTGCTTAAAGTTTATATCCTGATTCAAATATTTGATGGGAAGGAACACAAAAAGCACAAAATCACATCCATTCTGTGCCAGCTAGAAACAGAACATCTAGAACATCTGGGGTGACCGAACCCCTTGACCATTTTCATCAGAACTGACAGGCTAATTCTACTTATTTAGATGACCCATTCTGTCCATTGACCAGCAAGTGATGTTTTTGTCTCCTATATTCCTTTAATGTTGATGAAACATCATATCCATTTCTATGATGTGTTGAGAGCTAAGGACATTACTGTGCAGTAATGACAATTAAGATTCAAATATGTTATTGTTTTCTGTCAACAACTCTTCATGTTACAAACAGTTAATTATTCATGAATGCGTATCCATTTGTTTAATAACTGTTGTGTCCATTTTGGGTACTTTGCTCCTGCAGCGCTTCTGAGCAGTTTTTTTAACTGGATAAAAGCGCTATACAAATTCTTATATTATTATTATTATTAATTATCATTACTAATAATCATCGTGTGACCTACCCTCAGGTTTATTCCCTGGTCTGAGTTTAACTTTTTCCTTGTACGTTGGATAACCTACGAAGATAAACGAAGAATGAATTTGAGACAACAACAAAAACAGAAAACAAATACAATAAAATACCAGATTGAGTAAAGAGAAGATAATATCAAGATACAAAGTTAACATAAAAGATTGTGAACACAAATGAGAAAATAGAAGCGATTCATAGGATAGTTGGTAAAACCGCACATCTAGATCTCAATGGGTGCCTTGGGAGTTTAATAATAATAATTTAATCATTTATTTTGTAAAGCGTAAAATCCACAAAAGTGCTCTAAAACGCTATGTAACAGCAAATAAACAAATAAACAAATATATGACACAAAATATGTAGTAAAATTGCAAAATAAAATACAATATAAATGAGTATGAAAAAATAAAAAGCATGCACGTTTGAGTTTAAGCCCTGATAAGTGTTATGGAGTGTTAGCTCAGTGGTTAACGCCAATGCCTTTCAATCATAAGGTCCCCGGTTCGAGTCACTCCCAGATTAATGTATATGTCGTCCAGTTACAGAGTTGTTGACGATTGACAATTCATAATCATGGACGTTAAATATGAATGTAAGAGACTGATTTCAGTCAGCTTGCGGCTTTGATAAGCCAATGAGGCTTCTTCGCGAGTTCCTGCTTGCAGGAGGATCTAAAATACATACATAAACAACCCCAAGATGGCGGAACTAAGAGGATTATTAAAACTACCTTCGATGCCGAGTCTGATCTTCTTCAAGCCTCTGTCTGTCAGTACTGATTTGGCCACTTCTCGATTTTCGATGTATCGGAAGAATCGATAGAGGAGGGTGCAGTATAACACTGAAATAAAACACAAATGTGAGACCTGGATAACAAACTCTTAAAGAAATAGAACACAAATGTGGGACCTGGATATTAACAAACAGTCTTAAAGAAATAGAACAAAACTGTGGGACAAACAGTCTTTAAGAAATAGAACACAAATGTGAGACCTGGATAATAAACACTCTTAAAGAAATAGAACACACATGTGAGACCTGGATAACAAACACTCTTAAAGAAATAGAACACACATGTGAGACCTGGATAACAAACAGTCTTAAAGAAATAGAACGAAATGTGAGACCTGGATAACAAACACCCTTGAAGAATTGGTTCCAATACCAAAAAAATTACTCTTGTTGCCTCAAGGTATTGTGGTAAATAAAACTCTCCAGTCCAAACATGTGCCCCTCATTTAAAGCAATCCCCGTTCATGGATGCTGACTCTGTTACATAAATTTACCTTTTTTGTCCTTGATTACCCGGACACTAATGTCAGTATAGCTAACGCAAGCCACAGGTCTCTCTGGCTGTACTTAGTCAACACACAAACAGTTTTCTTATGATAGTACTCATGTGTATAAGTGAACGGGTATTCCTTACAGGAAAATTCTGTAATCATAGTTTCACTAGTAACTAAGTTTCTTCTACCCTACACCCACCCCTCTCCCATCCATAATATATACTCATTCTTTTATTGTAGCTGCTAATAACCCTGCAATCATATTACAAGGATGCCTCTGAAAACCTGTAAGCTAATAGATGATAGATAAGCCTGATGTAATTAAACACTCTGCCAGTGGTTTTCTAGGGAATATAAATGTAATACATTGAGGGGGGTAGCAGGTAAGGGGCAAGATGACCGAATGAATTATTACCTTGAGCATTCTCTTCTCCAGCAGCAGGTGGGTACTCTTCATCCCATTCAACCACATCCTCCTCCAATAATATGACAATGTGACACTCACGCTCGCCTCTCTTTGATATAAAAGAATAAATAATGTCAGGTTACATTAAAATCAATCAATTATCAATTACCTGGTCCAGGATGTATAGCACCGATTGTATTCTGGAGAATATTATGATCAGAATTGACATCACTGAACACAGATTCTTGGGCCTATTACACAGTCATCAAGACTCCTCTGAGATTCCTAAAACAAAAACAGCTTACTAACTTTTTAATAATAATAATAATTCTCAGTTCTTATATAGCGCAACATACAATAAAGTCATTGGTAACTTGTCACACCTACACACCAAAGTGTGCACAATTCAAACAATCTCTCCTGGGGCACCACAGTGCACCACAACCACGTGTCCCCCGGGGGACTGCCCATAGGGTGCAGCCACAAACCGGCGCACGCAACTATATTTACAAGTCACCTTGCAAGTCCCCATTTATACACCTGGGTGAAGAGAGGCAATGGAGATAAAGTGCCTTGCCCAAGGACACAACACAATGATCTGGCTAGGGCTCGAACCTGTAATCCTTAGATCACAAGTCCACTGCCTTAACCACTTGACCACAACGCCCTGTATAAAGCATTACACTGTTCAATGGAATGCATTATCACTTTGGAACAAGACACTTGAAACTCACACCAACATTGTCTCTCTTTTTATCTGTGTATTTTAGTTTAAGTGTGGATAGGTTATGTATTGGAATTTCACACAGAAGTGGTTCTAGTTTGTAAGTCCCAATAGAAGAAAAAATGAAAATTTCAATTAATTCCACGGGCTAGACATTGTAACTCACCCTAGCACATGAAACCATTTCAGGAAGGATTAAGGCGTCCAGGAACTTCTCAAATTCTTCCCTGGCACCATCGTTGGATATTTCATGAAGAAAACTCCCTGAAATGAAGAGAAGGATCAAAAAGAAATAAAGGATCAAAAAGAAACTAAGGATCAATATTACCTCTGAACCGATATTCCTTTTGTACCTATATTACCAGTTTACCATTTCACTTAGAATTCTCACCCTTTCCTATTGACGATTATTCTGTGTTCTCAGGGACATACTTGAAAGGCTTGAAGGGAACATAAATGCTAACTTTGTTAGATTCTTCTAGTTCCTTGTGCATATAGCTGTGCTCCACATACAAGCTTCTATGGGAATCGATATTTTCTATCAATATTATTGCATAACTCTACTTGAAGAGATATCGGTACTAAAATGTTGAAGTGCAAACGTCAACACCACTTGACATTCACAGAAACATTCACAGAAACAAGTCTAATTTCATCAGTTTGAATGACACTTGTTGAGTACGATGAAGACTTTATCAACTAACAGGCAGACTACATTTAAGTTGTTTCAAACTTACTGAGATTTTGACATCTTATGGATCTATCATTGAATGGTATCAGTAGATAATCACAGGCTTCTCGGAGGTCGGAAACTTCCAAACTGGGTGGACAACGGATGATACCCTGCTTGTAGAATTCCTATTAATTATAAAACCGGTGAAGGCATCAAACACATACAGTAGTAAAATGCAAATAAGTTCACACATCAGCTAACAACATACAATGTCACTCAGATACAGGCATGATTATTATACCTACTATTCAACAGTACTATTGGCTCCATGTTTATCATCACTTAAATGAAGATTCTAATGTCACTCAGACGCAATGTCACTCAGACGCAATGTCACTCAGATACAGGCATGATTATTATACTTACTAATCAACAGTACTATTGGCTCCATGTTTATCATCACTTAACTGAAGATTCTAACGTCACTCAGATACAGGCATGATTATTATACTTACTGATCAACAGTACTATTGGCTCCATGTTTATCATCACTGAACTGAAGATTCTAATGTCACTCAGATACAATGTCAACTCAGATACAGGCATGATTATTATACTTACTAATCAACAGTACTATTGGCTCCATGTTTATCATCACTTAAATGAAGATTCTAATGTCACTTAGAAACAATATTACTCAAATGCAGGCGTGATTATTAAACTATCAACAGTACTAATTGGCTCCATGTTTATCATCACTAAAATGAAGATACTGTGATTAAAATTATTCCATGGCAAAGTAATCACATTTTATGCCAACAAGATGTCTCAAAGAAGTAAAACGTGCTCAGGACGGTGGCTTTGAAATCTGTCATTTTCTATCCCTTAAAGTTTTGACCACATTAAATCATTATTTGAGTTTCTAGAACATTTGGGTGCTATACTGGTAAAGTACAATCCCCATACAAGTGACCACAGTAACTTCTTGCACCTTTTCATGGTTGTTTAATGCCATTACAGTAATCCCCTCTAAGAAACATGATCACCTATTCATCTGTATGTCATCAATATGACAGACTTGTCTGAAACATGTCCTTTAGTATATATTAAACTTAGTATATACTAAACGCCTTCGCACCATTCAACATTCAGGAAGGACATGACTAACTTTCTTCTGTGCCCCCTCCATCTCCCCTTGTTCCCCCCCCCCCCCCATCACTCCTCTTCTCACAGCTCTTTTCCACCCCATTTTTTCTCCACACCTTCTGTCTTTGTCCTTCTCCAGTTTATTCCCTTTCCCCTTCACTTAATCCTCTCTTTGTCCCTCCACTGTTTATATCCTACCTCTCCTCTTCCCCTGTTGCTTTCTTCTCCCCATCCGTTGTCTACTAATCCCCTTACATATATTTCTTTGTGTTCACCATGCTCATTAATCTGTCTGTATTCTGTATGTCTTTGTCCCTTCTGCTACTGTTACTTGCCATTTAGCCTCTGAAGAAGATCCTGCTAGGATAGAAACATCAGGCCAACTTACTTTAACACATTCTCTTACACAGGCTCTCTAGTGGATAAGCAGTTTGCTAACAGTTTTATTTTATTTTGACATATTAATTAGCGACTTACCAGAACAGCTGAGAATATTTCTGATGTCACCCCCTCTGCTAGAGGGTATTCTCCTTTATCGTTGGGTTTTGTCATCGATGATTCTACTCCGTTGGTGAACATTCTGACAAAATATGGATGCAAAACTGAATAAGATATCTGATTCACATTGAAGGTCAATACACTTTGAAAAGTATAAGGAAACAATGTAAATGTTGACAAGTACTTTACCAGTAATAAAGAAACTGTATGAATGCTATAATTTATGTATCTAGTAACACACATAGATAAACTGTACATACACTCTTACTGGGGCATGCTAAAACAGTAACGTGATAAACATTTGCTGTATGATACTTTTTGATGACAAACAAATTGTATGCATGCTCTCATTGGAGCATGCTAATGAAACCTAACAATTTGATCTATGTTACTTCTGGTCGGAGAATTCCCTACCTGGTGCAAACACTACTAATATGCCAGTTATAGTACAAAGAGTCCAGAGGAATATGAAGGAATAAATATGAAGATGTTACATGTGTAAAAAATTTAAAAAACAACATCGTTGCATGTCTATGTCACTTGCAAGTCACATCATTACACTGTAAACAGGTCAAATTTTTCCAGTATCTGATAGCAAAATGCTAGATTTATGCAAAATGGGCATGGCTACAGACATGCAAAGATGTTGTTTTTTCATTGCTTACACCCGTAGGTAACATATTAGGCTATTTTACTGTACAGGAGGCAACAAGCTTTCAAAACTACAATGTACACAATTGTTTAATCCTAAATTATTTCCTGTTATGATGTAGTGATCAGCACTGGTAACTTCAAAGTTCCATCAATTTTGTTTGGTAGGTGGATAATAATAAATCTCACCTTCCCAGCATAGTGTTTGGGTGTTGAGTGAACAGATTAGGGTCGACTATAAAACGAGTGTTATCTACGATTAGAGTGACCCTGTCTGGTAGTTTGCCCCGCATGTTGCGGCTCCTCCAACCTCCGCCCAACGGCTGCGATGCTGCCTCTACATCCTCCAGGGTGAGTCTTCTGTTTCTGACTGGAATACCAGAAGATGAAGATGGAGCGCTGTGAGGTCTTACCAAAGACGTGGACTGAGGACCCTCACCGACTCCGGACGGATTCTTCAAGCAAGAATGTGTGGGAGAATTGCTTACGTCGTCACTCATGGCAGAACAAACCTGCACAGTAGGCTGTGAATTCCTGATGGGTGGAG
>JAIPMN010040062.1:10007-27516 GCA_020650975.1 Apostichopus californicus
TTTTTTTTTTTTTTTTTTTTCTGACATTTTTTTCCCTCCTTCTGATGACTTTTGCCCCCGGTTTTTCATACTTTTTTTCCCTACTTTGCCTAGTCAGAAAAACGAAAACAAAAGAAGTAAAAAAAAAACAAAACCAAAAAAAAGCCAGAAAAATGAAAAAAAGTCAGAAAAACAAAATTTTAACTCAGAAAAACGAAATTTAAACTAAAAAAAAAGTAGGAAAAACGAGAAAAAAAAAATTATCATGGCCCTATTGAGCTGCCGATTTATATAGTCTGAGGAGAAAGAAAAATTTTGGTGCTTGTAATGTTTTCAGGATATTCACCATTAAAGAATGCTCCTTTAAAGCTAACGTGACGATGATGTCGGCTCCTCGGTGCCGGGCTTAACGTTCATGTTAATTAATTCTTTAATAATTTTTAATAACTTAGCCAAAACATGTTGTTTTACCTTCATATAATGTACAAATTTGTACTACATTTTAAACACATCATTTTAGGCCATACTGTGAATGTCTTATGTTTTCCAACTGAGTTTTGTATTGCATCTGTGGAACTGACCTAACGGTCTCTGTTATTGGACAATATCATGATCCAGTCACTTGAATAGATTAACCTGAGCAGCTGTTTAAAGGGTCATTTCTCAAGAATTGAAAATGCTTTAGAAAAGCAACATGTGACTTGTAGCAGTGGCATTTAGTTTATAATGGAATTTCTGTGCCTAAAAAGCATTGTATAATCAGGGTTAACTTCATGTTTCATCTACATACAAGCAGTGGCGGAGCTAGGGGTATTGGTCAGGGGGGGGCGAGAGTGGTCTGTAGGGGCGCTTTAACTATCTAAGCGGAGCGCCACCACGGGTTGGCGCGGAGTGTACAGAATTTTTTTGAGCAAAGATACTCCCTAGATCGCCGGAAATGACCCTTTCCGGGCCTTGCTAAGTTGCAGATAAACGAAGAATAAATAGCTGTTAGAGCATTTTGTCAGAAAATTACACCAACAAAATGTGACAAATGTCAATAGGTAGATGAGAGCGCAATAAAAAAAGTCATTAATCGCAAATAAGTAAAAAGTGGTAAAAAGCTGAAAAGGGCGCCAGCAGTCCATTTGAGCCCGTCAGGGAGGGCATCCGCCCCCCCCCCCCCCGACTGTATGGAAGCTCCGCCACTGCATACAAGGGCTATCCCAGAATTGTGGACCTCACTTCAAAAGAGATTGGATACTTATGGTTTTAAAGAAAGAGAGACACACAAGGAAAGAATAGAAAACAGGATATTGTTACGAGTGGTTGATGTCCTATTATACACACCTAATTATATTCCGGCCCTTTGATTGGTCAATTGCTCGTCGATTGCATGCAAAATCCGCTCTATTGCACGCTATGAAATAGAACCATGCGTTATACTTTTTTGATAGCACTTTTTTCAATGGTAAGAGAGCAGAGAAACCTGTCTGTTCAAACAATCTGTTGCATGAGTGCATTTTACATCCAATTATATCCAAATTTGAAGGTGTTGTATAAAACAAATAATGAATGGTTTCCATTCGTGCAATAGTGCAAATATTTCATTCCTTGAAAGATGTAATTTGTTCCATTCAACGAGGCGCAGCCGAGTTGAATGGAAAATTCCATCTTTCAAGGAATGAAATATTTGCACTATTGCACTCATAACCCTTCATTATTTGTATACCATTACATAGCTATTTAAAAAAATGTTCTCACTATTTCACAACTATTTGAAAAACCTTCTCACTGATTTAATTGACCAATTACTCTTGATTTCTCCCAGGTTTTGCTGATAGAGGTCATGTGTTTTCGAGAGATTATTACGATAGGTCACGCAGTCTACAGGTCCCAAGACTTACCTTGGTTCAGAACACTCAGCTGGTACTTCCTACTCTCTGCAAATTATTTCGTCTATGGGCGCAGTCTCAAGGATTACTTTGGCATAGTACTTAAGAGGGAACTGGTGAGTAAACCTCCATTTAGTTTGATTTAGTTTGGGAGAGGCCGGTTGGGGGGGGGGGGGTGGCTGAGAGGTGGAGTGGGGTGATGTGTGGAGGGAGCAAATGTCTATATTGGTATTTTGGGAAGGGGTATTTGGGGGGGGGGAAGTGGCTGAGAGGTGATGTGTGGAGGGAGCAAATGTCTATATTGGTACTTTGGGGAGGGGTATTTGGGGGTGAAGTGGCTGAGAGGTGGAGTGAGGTGATGTGTGGAGGGAGCAAATGTCTATATTGGTATTTGGGGGGGGGGTGGCTGAGAGGTGGAGTCGGGTGATGTGTGGAGTGAGCAAATGTCTATATTGGTATTTATAATGCAGTGTATGCTCATATATTAAAAATTTCTCAAATATGAAATTAGCTGGAATAAAATTCATTTTTAGCATCATTTTACTCTAATGAAGTCAGAAAGCTGCTTAAGTTCCCGGTTTTTACACTCTCTAAGTTGACAGCTATGCCTTCAATGCATGAGAACATTCTATCATGAAATGTACGTTAAGGTCTTGATTAATAACTTTGTTCTATGTTTATCCAAATACTCTTTAAACTTTTAAAGTGTGACAGCCAAAAGAAAAGAAAAATGAGCAAGCAAACACTTTTTGACTCCGACTCGGTTCCCAGAAATATTTGGACGATGACCATGTGATCAGTTTTAAATACATCAAAATGATACGTAGTCTTTGCATTTCAGTCACTTCTTGTGACAAATTTTGGGTCACGAAACTTTGGAATAAATGAAGTTTTAATCAACTTTACTGTCAAGGGTGGGTGGCATATATCTTTGTTTATTAATTTATTTGTACAAAAATGGTGCATCCTTCATTTCTGTAAAGATTTTGTTTTTTCTCTCTCTCTTCATCAGGAATTTCTATGGCCCTTCATTGAATATTACAAATTTATTTCCTTTTGGCTATACACCATTGGTGAGTACATTAACGATATCAATATTTTTTTCTTTGTAATACTAATAGGCTAATACTTCTCTTTATTTATTGGAATATTCAATAACTTGCATTTGCATAGTCATGAAACTGTATGTTTATCTATAATCATGAACTACACATTTGCATACATGAGATTCATTGGCATAAATACATATTCATATTGAAAATCTATATGCATATTCACACTCCAGTAAAGGGTACTATTTATTTCTAACTTGAATCAATGTTTTTACATCCCAAATGGTGGTTTAGAAGTCAATATTAGTTAGTAATTTAATGCTAGACAACTTTATTAGGTTTAGTTGCTGGTATGGCTCGTGTTTAAGTCATTTCTGAGGAGAAATTCTGTACAGTTACCATTAAGATTCCACAGGTCTTAAGTTTTATTTCCATATAGATTACATTTTGTGTAAGATCTGGCCAAATCTGGTTCCAGCCAGATTTTTTTTCTGGGGGATCCTTGGTTTCTGCTCCTTAGTTGGTTTGCTAGGTTTTTAAGCTGTGTGGTTGCAATGCCAAGTTCTGACAAGTTGCCTGACATGAATGGAAAAAAAATCAATAGTCATAGCATAAACAGTTTGCACTATGTTTGCATAATGATTACAGTTGTTGAACAATCGTTATAGTTGCATGTTCATCAGCTTGGCATTATGGGAATGGAATGCAGAGATGCTGGTTTTGCATAAGAGGACTCAGACATTTGCATATATTTACATAATCTTTCTTAGAAGACCTTTTCACCTGTTTGGACACGTTATTTGCTGTAGGGATCTGTCTGTATTTAGGTTTCAAGTTTAACCCTCCAAGTGCACTTGTCTTTGTTATCTTTCGGCCATTGCACAGTTCCTATGGAAGTAGTGTGTACATATACTGTTTATGTCCTACACAAGATTTAATGAAATGCACAAAACAGTAAGAAATCTATTAAAGCCAGCATTCAAGTTTGGATATTCTCTTTCTTTGTGAATTATGCTATCAATTATCCAGGCTATCCTATGCTAGTATTGTTCTTTTTTAAATTAATATTATTATTATTATTATTATTATCATTATTATTATTATAATTACTACTACTTTTATGATTACTACTATTGTTATTACTACTTTGATGTTTGGACAAGGTTTTGCTTATTGTTCCAGTAACCCACAGTACTATTCTTCTCTGAATAGCAAGTTGCATCTCCAAGATTAAATTTAAAATAGATGGCAAAGGGCTGTACTTAAAGGAGATGGTATTTAACTGACAGACCCTCTGGCCCCCCCCCCCCTCTTCATCCCATTCTCACTCCACTCAAACTCTATTTCTGTAGACTCCTTTGTGTAGTCAGGTATTAATAATCTCAAGTTTGTCAGCAATTGTTTTCATTGTCAACTATTTTGCTGTGTATGTTGTGATATACTGTACATCTTAGTGATAGTACTTAGGGACCATATTGTTATACACAAACTGCTAGATATGCTGAAATTGCCCAGTGCAGACTTTCACAAACTTTTTAACATCATGTTTTGATTTTAGTATTTATTTTGTATGATATTCATAATTCTAGTTAATCAATCATATTAATCATTAGTTAATCATAATTTAGTCTTTATTTTACCATCAAGCAATGCTTGTTTTTATTTCTCTATATAATACCTTCAAGAGAGGTCACAATTGCCTCTTTTTAGGCCCTGAACACTATACCTGATTTGTACCTGGTTTTCTATATTTTTCTCATACTTTTTCTCTTCCAATTTTTCACTCAAAACATTTTTATTTTAGCATCGGTTCATACCCGAACAACTGTCAAGTTAATTGATTGTAACTTAAAGTATCTATGGATAAATTGATCTGTAATACTATATATATGCAATGTTAATTTTATTGCAAAGTTTCCTTCATGATATTTCCTTGTTGTCAAAATTTCAAAAGATTCATTTCCCATCTTTTTCTTCTTTGTCTTAGGTTTCATCATGTTTGTTTTGACTTTGAGGAAACGCCATTACCTAGTGCAGTTTACCTTGGTGAGTGACAGAATTTGTAGTGTGTCATCAAACAGTTTTGAAAGGTCATTCCAACGTTGGCATTGTAAGCTGTGTACACTGATACAGTATTATTAACACATTGTACACACTTCTGGTAATATAAATCTCGTTTAAATTTGTAATAGGGAAATGCCTATACTTTACCACATCCCTAGTATTGATATAGAGTTGAGAGTTGTAAACAGCTTTGTAAGCTGTGTAAACCGCTACAGTACATTAACACATTGTACACACTTCTGTTAATGAAAATCTCGTTTAAATTTGTAATAGGGAAATGCCTTTATATTGCCACATCCCTAGTATTGATATAGAGTTGAAAGTTGTAAACAGTCTTGTAAGCTGTGTAAACCGCTGAAGTACATTAACACATTGTAAACACTTCTGTTAATATAAATCTCGTTTAAATTTGTAATAGGGAAATGCCTATACATTGCCACATCCCTAGTATTGATATAGAGTTGAGAGAACTTTGTAAATGTCCAGCTTGAGAAGGTTCAAAGAACTTTGTTTATTTTATTATTTGGAATGCTATAGATATTCCTATAAGCCAGGTAGATCAGAGGGTGTACGTATAGATTATTGTTTTTTTGCGATATTAAGGTTATCCAAATGAATTTTTGCTTCCAATATATAACAATATAAAATATTGTTTGCCGAAACCCACACTTAACTCATAATCGATTACCAACAACAAACTCACATCAACCAACATAAACCAAATGCTTGAATCGTGTTTTTGTGCAAGGTTATACTGTACACTTATTTCAATATCAAAGGAAAAATGAAAGTAGTCATTGCTTTTGTCCTTATATTACATCACAGATTATTTGCTAATACACTTAATCAAAGCAAACGGAATGAACTGTACGTCACATTGAAGGGAGTAAGCTATATAGTTGGAAGCTCAATCAACGTGCTTCTTTTCAAAAGCTATCATCGCAATTGTTAAACCTCAGACTTTATCGTACCTTAGCACACAAAATAGAAGACATATATACATTTACGCATAATAGAAAGACATATACAGTTAGCAATTCCTGCATGGGGACTGAAACCATTGTGCATGCATGGAAGTAAATGATATCTTCTTTAATAACATAATAATAACATAATAATTTTCAACTTCTAAGTAATGAAATCAGATATGAATGTGAGGGTTGAACCAATAGTATGCATGTGCATTTTTTTTTTGGTCATATTATATGAAAATTGATGTGTGTCTTCAATTTGCTTTCTTTCTCTACTTCAATTAGTATTGTCAATACTTAACAGAACTTTATTTTCATAGATATGTATAGAACCCAAAGATTGTCAACAGTAGTAATATTGACTTAACACTTTGATAACATATGCAGGCGTGGATCCAACCACACACATCCCCTGCTCCCCCACCCTCCCCCCTCTGAACACACAGATATACCTTTTTCAACCCCACACATAAACTTAATACTGCCGCACAACATTGCTTGTAGATCCAACTAAGGATGTAATTTACAACCTAAATCAGCCCCAGAATGCACTATTTCTTGTCTACAATGTTAATTTTGTTAACGGGGGAGGACACCCAGGGCTAAGTTTCCATTTAAAAATTCTCCCTGTATGTGGACATTTTCATTTTTCTTTAAGCTCAAATTGAAAGTGGAATATTTGTGAAAAATATAGTGAAATTTAAGAAGCCATATTTTTGGTATTAAATCCGCTATTTTTGTCAACTTTTTACCATGTGTATGACAGCGATTGATATCAATTTATATAAATGTTTCTGTCAAGAAGCAATCTAATTATTTGACTTAGCAATAAGCTTTGATGAGCTAGCTATCGAATCTAAAAGAGTTATGCAATATTCAGGAAAAAAAGAGCCGTTAGGTTGTAAATCTCAGATAACACTGTTGTTTTTTTCTCTAAGAGTTAGAAATATTCCTTCAATAGCTACTCTCATTTGACAATGCTGATACAAGGTGGTGGCTTTTATTAAATGAAAAAAATGACCTTCATATGACCTTCATATAAAATTTGGTGAATATTTCAAAGGTTGCCTTTTAACATTACTTGGTTACAGTGCAAGTATGTGTCACTGGAATAATTGTTTTTGGGGTGATTATTTTACACTATGTAATAAAACCGTCAAAATAAAATACAGATTCAATGGAATTCACTTACACTTACGCTGTTTGTATTAATTTCTTCATAATTTTCACTGGTTTTTATGACTGGACTGGTCTCCATAATGGGAAAGCTTGCTGCAAAGCTGTTGTTTAAATGTATTGACTTCATGACTTTATTGTATCTTTACATAATTTTACTCCTTCTTCTGTTAGTTTGGTTGGACCCACGTGGCGCTTCTCATCGTGGTTTCGCAGTCGAACATCATCTGCCATAGCATATTCGAGGGACTAATATGGTTTCTGATTTCAACATCCTCGGTCATCTGCAATGACATCATGGCTTATATGTTTGGTGAGTGGAAGCTGGGTAGCTTTAGTCGACGATAGTCCTTCAATATCCAAGTGTAAATGGTTTTTCGGTATCAGAATCACAACACAGAATGTTATGAAGCTTTTTTTTTCCGTTGTGAGAAATGCTTGTTGAGTCTTTCAAAATTAAAGCTCTTATGTGGTGTACGAATAATTTTTAAGCAGAGATACTTGTAGAATAGCCCGAGTAGTTTCATGCTATGCACAGATGTACATACATGCAGTACAGCAGCCATGTCCTTCTTGAAGAGCTGTATTGTGAGTACTGTAGATCATATACATATAGTGAGATTGTCTTGACTTCACTTAGTTTAATATTCACTAGACCTCAAAGAGTTGCTGCTTCACTGTCAGTGGAGTGGTCCATCCATACCCTCTAATTATCTGACATTTTGGGTGGCCGATCCAGGTTTTTTTAACAGATAAGGAGCCTCTTGTTGCATTTTCACAAACATTTCATTAATTGTATAAACCAGAACGTTCCCTATCACAGCTGTGATCCCTGAACATGTCCCTGAACATGTCCTCTGAACAAGCTGCTCAGTTCTGTCTTTGGTTTGGATAAAAGTAAAGTAATGCCCAAGAAAAGCCATCAGAAGCTGACCTTGTAACCCTATCCATGTGGGGATATTAAGCCTTCCCTTTGCACAGCACCTTACCACTTCACCAGATAAGGGAAAAGAGTAGTTTCCAACCCCTGTTTCGGATTTTGCAAGCCACAAAATGCCAAAGATTCCACTTTACAATATTGCAGTGCAGCATATTTTTGTTTTGAGAATAGTTTCAAGAAAATCTAGTTTCTGGTGTAGGTATGAACATGAAACCAAGAGACTGTGCGGCAGACAATCTAGGGCTGTTTCATACTCAAATATATTAAACGGGCCGTGATATATGTAACAGAACCATATATGGAAAAAATATAATAGCTTGAGATGAAGATGTTGTTTATATTTATGGTTTCTTTACATCAATTACCGTCAGTATATAGATTGGAGTACGAACTGGCCTTGACCGCTACACCACACCTCCACCCAGACTAAATTTATACTTTCGATTTAAAATGTTTAATTTTAAAGCTGCTGGCTATGTTCTACAACATAATGACTGGTAAAGATGCAAATACAATTGACCACAAATGAAATGTTTATAATCTTGCATTAATTATTATAAACGTTGATTAAATCCTGATGAGTTTGGGTAGTTCATGTGCACTTAATATAATAATAAATAAGTTCTTAATATAGCGCCAAATACCAAAAGGCCTCTAGGCGCTTTACAAAACCTAAACTTATTCTAGCGAGCTCTACAGTCGGGCTTGTAATATCAGTATTACATCTTGTAAAAGATAACGATGCTGTCGTCCTCACTGATTTTGCTCGGCGGTTTAGTTTTATCCTTTAGCTGTGTGATTTCTTTGATGGTTTGATGGTTACATTCGGCCAGAAATAGAAAGAATTATACTTGTAAAGGTCAGAAGTAAAACTGCTCGAAGCAAGCAAAAAGCATGGGTGGAATAATCCAAGAAAGTGTCTCAAAAATACAAAAATTTATGTTCCCTTGTTTTCACCATGGGAATTTCTGCCGTTTTCATTCAGGCTTTATATATTGGGAATTGCGATAGAAAAAGTGGTTACAAATTTGACTTACGAACACGGCAAGTTTACAATGTCTATTAGTGCAACTACATATGTATAACACAGAGTACGCAAATTTAGGGGACTTGAAGTTACCCTTCACCACAATACAAGTACAATTGCATTGACATGAGCATAAGTACAGGCAGTGGCGTAGGAAGGTACTTTTGAGTGGGGGGGCCGAAGACTGATGGCCGGCCTGGGGGAGGGGGTGTCCTCCTCCCCTTTGGAATTTTTTTGCATTTCCAGGTGGCCTCAGATGCAATTTGGTGCAATATAGCACACTTCAACACCCACTCCATTTTGTAAATAATTTTGCATTTTCACCTGGCCTTAGATGCAATTTGGTGCTTTAAATGAATTTTTTTTCTCATTTGGAAATGAAAAAGGGGTTTTCTGACTTGGGGTTTTCTGACCCCCCGGTTCCTATGCCCTTGAGTACAGGGTTCTTAGGGCTGGTAGGAATACTTAATCTTGCACTAGTAATGAAACTAAACTTCCAATATGCACTGAGTATGAGTACTAATCATTGGGTACAATTATAAGTACATGCTACTATGGTAGCATACAAGTACAGGACTCAACTTCAAGTCTGCTTGCAGCAACTCTCCCATAACAAGTAAACATAACATACTAAAGAAAGAAGTACAGTATATTTATAAATATACACGTTTTGATATATTTATATCTGTTGAAATAACCAACTGGTAAGGATAGTTACCAGCTACATGCACCATTTTTTTTTTTGGGGGGGGGGAGGGGGGGTGAGAAAATTAACGTATATGTAATGCAGATTAGCCTGGTCAATGTGAAGCTATGTGAGCAGTGAATAATAATTTAAATGAAACTTCCAGCCGAGGCTCTGTGTCCATAACGTTTTCTTCTCCATCTGTAGGTTTTTTCTTTGGAAGGACATCATTAATAAAGCTATCCCCAAAGAAGACTTGGGAAGGTTTCATTGGTGCTCTGTTTTCAACCGTTGCATACGGTGTTCTGGTAAGTGATTGCCAACCAGCGGAGATGAATCTTGTAAATTTTGTACATTTCTAGGGAATCCTCTTTGTAGTCGCTCAGTCCACAGTTTACTTACTGGTGTGATGATACCCAGTTTTTTTAATTCAGGCTCCTGTTATTGTCATCGGTCGTGCAGTATTAAAGCTTATGTACAACATTGTGTTATTCATGATTGCCTATCCATCATTCTGTGTCTGCGATAGGGCATGTTTGCAATTCACTTAGCATCCAGGCATTGTAGGTTTAAGCAAGTTGGTTTCCCTATTGTAACTTTTCACAACTAGCATCGTAGCTCTGACTTTGCTGTACGTTTCTGTTGGATTCCAAGTTGAACTTGGCTTGTCAGTAGTTTTACAGCTAACAGGTGAACCTGCACAAACCCAACTGATGAGTATGTGTTTGCCTTATGTTATATGTAGAAGTAAATGGCTTTGAGTTGTGGATAGTACCAAGCCTGGGCAAGGTTTGTACATTGTGTAAGGTCATTGCACTGTTAGTTTAGCTCATGTTATGTAGAGATTAATGGCTTTTAGTCGTCGATAGTACCAAGCCTGGGCAAGGTTATACATTGTATAAGGTCATTGCACTGTTAGTTTAGCTGATTAGTTGTTTACGTGACTTGTTCAGGATATGTAACTTTGTTGCTCAGACGGTACATTCGAGTATGGATTGCTGGTTGGAGTCTCAACACGTGTTTACAGACAGAACAGTTCTTATATCACAAATCTGTAAATAAATCCTAAAAGTCACTTTGAGGTAGAAGCTCAGTGTCCCTGTCATTGCACATCTAAATATAACTGGGGGGAACATGTCTGGTGTTTAAACAATAAATAGGGTAAAGTAATCAAATATAGACCTTGTACTCACTAAACAGCTGATACGTTTGTTGTGTGTATCACCCGAGTATTTTAACATAACAAAATATCTAAAAGTTGCCATAAGGAAATTCCCTAAAGGTCCTTGGCGTGCCAGTTTTATTTAGATATGAAAGCTGTTCCAAAAAAAAGGATGATTTATATCATCAAAAACAAAAAGCTTTGGAAATTTGAAGCAATAGAGATGAATAGTTGGAAATATTTTCATGTTTCTCAAACTGGTATCTTATTTTAAAAAAATTAAAAGTTTCTTCCAAAATAAATTATGACTGATTTTTTTTCTCTCTCGTAACTGAGTAGATAGTTAAGTTTGACTGCTGTCATTCATATTAATCCTTTCAATATCTGTGATGTAATCTCTGTAGATATTTATTGTCCTCCTTCTAATTAGTGCGGTATGCTAACGAATGACACAAAAGCATTCCTTTCATTTTTTTTGTATTTCTTTTTTCCTCTCCCACAGCTAGCCAAGTATCTGGCTCCATATAAAATGTTTACATGTCCCGCTGAGGTAAGAATTTTTGTCCAATTTTCTCCTGGTATCAACTGGACTCGTGGTACTTACATATAATCACTGTTAAGCCGTATTATTATCATTATTAATATTATTACACAGCAGAGCCTGTGTCTGTTGACCTATTTATGAACAAAACTGTAACTTGTTGATTGTTTTGCAAAAGGGTCAATTCCTGTGGAACAGAAATACCTTGTTATGATATTGTGCTTGTAGGAGAAACTGACAAGTGTGAAAGAGATCTGATATATCGGTTCATGTTATGATATGCATTGGTTTGTGTGTGATTATAATGGGATCTCTAACATAGGCTTTAAATTGTACAGGGATGAAAACTATGTGAAAGTTGATGATTGACTTTCATATTCCATATATGTAGAGAGCCATACTACACCTTTGAGGGTTCCTCTGGAAAGCAGTGCTTCTGCACTGAGCAGGACTACCCTCATTAAAGATGACAATAATAAAAAATAAAAATATTTAACCAAATTTTACTCTCAAGTTTATTGTGCATTGTCGATGACGAGATGACAGATAGGTGTAGTATGCAGAGATAAATCTTTTCTCTTTTATAAATCTTTTCTCTTTTCTTTTGTTTTAATTTATATTTATATATAGTACAACGAAGAGTCGATGACTTTTGAGCTCGATTGCGAACCATCGTCTACCTTCCAATATCACGAGTACATGATACCAGCATTTATCCAGCAAATTACATCTCTGGTATGTTTCCTTGGTGACCAGTTGCCATAGTTACAACTTGCAGTTTTTTAGCCACATTTGTTTTTTTTGTTTTTTTTTGTTTTTTTTTGTTTTTTTTTAATTAGAAGACACATTAAAGCAGCTTTGTGAGTTTTGTCAACAGTTTTACTAAAAACTAATCGGTGTGACTGAAAATGAGATTGCAGTTTAAAAAAAGAAAAGAAAAAAGAGTTAAGGTTAATGAGCAAGTAATAACTAAAGTTGATTAGATTTTCAAAATTCTGTCACTCAGATAATCCTCATGTGTATCATATGGATCAAATTCAAATAGTATATTGTGAAATGTTTCAATATTTTGACTTTCTTTCATTATTTGAAATAAATTGTTTGACATGTGAAGGTAATATACTGTGCTGTTTTGCGGTTGTTCAATGGAATAGTCCAAAAAAAAAGAACCATCATTATTGAATGAGAATGCTGCTTTAATCTAACTATGACCTTTTTTTCATTATTACTGTTTAATTTTCTAAAACAAGTAATTTCATAGACTGTCCTTGCATGCATGACCTTCAGAATGGTTTCATGGCAAACACACCTTGAAGCAGGCATTTAATTGTGGATGATAAAATGGAGTCATATATGAAAAGCTCTATGCAAAAATTGAATACCAACAGCTGGATTTCATGGAACTATGTGAAAGGAAAAGTCAAATGAATTAAATTTCTGCATTTTGTCAAATGATTTAAGAAAACTTTCACACAAAAGAAGCTTGGGGAGGGATGGTTGGGGAGATGGGGGGCGGAGAGGTAGATTTCGGTGCGTTTGAGGGAGACCAATATTTGTTTTAAGGATCTTGTTACATTGAATTAAGTGAGAAGCTTGATAGCAAGCTTAAGCTTCACCCATTAGATTGCTTGTAAATTTTCTCTCAAAATCACACAAAGGTTTCAAGCTATAAAATATAGAACTGTGCAGAAAAATCAAATTATTTTTGTGAGTAGGGTGGAGGTGTTTTAAACGAGGAAAACAAAAATGCAAGATATGTAGTATGATTTTAATTGATACATTAATGTCTTTTATTTTTTTTAGTTTGGACTTCATTGGGAGAGTATAGAGGTGATGCCCATACAGCTGCATGCATTTGTGTTGTCTCTCTTTGCATCGGTCATCGCTCCCTTCAGTGGTTTCTTTGCGAGTGGATTCAAGAGAGCATACAAAATCAAAGTGAGTAGTAATACCGTCTCTGAGAATATTCTTAAATTCTGATCCAATCAAATGTTGACTTTGTATCAACACTTGGCACTGTATTCAATTGACAGCTAGAACACGGGTAACGTCTTTGGAAACATTGGGTCACGTGAGTCCACAGATATCATCACACCAGACCGATTAAACTCATGATTTCAAATTTCAAACGTGTTATGGATGAAGGACAGCTCTCCGGATTTAATTAGACTGTTAACTTATCTGTTAACGATGATGCCAAATTTGATATTAGCACATTTAGTCTGAATGACAACAAAATTCTTACACCAAATAAAATTTAACTGAAGTTATAAAATGGTAATAACATATGACTTCAACTTTCATGTTTTTCAAAAGAAGCAAATTGCTGTGGATTTGAAAATAACTTATTTACTAATGAGAATGTTGCAAATTTCTGTGGATTGGCGTGGACTGTTAATAACTTACTAATTAGGGAGATGGCAAATGATTGTTAACACGTTTGGTCTGAGTGACCCAAATTGTGGCAAAATCACAGCTGTAAAGAAAAGTTTATTCTTAGCAAATTAAGTATATTCTGCAATCAAGTAATGAAAACTTTACATAATTAATATTTTTTCCCCCTTATCAGCAGTGTTGTTATTAGGGGCTGGTACCATTTTCTTTAATGACTTCAGTCTCTTTACTAGAAATCAAGGATTTCTAAGTTGATGTTATCTTTCATTTCTCTAATTATGTTATTGGATATTTATCTGTTCAGTCTCTGATACCACATTGGAGGGTATGTATAGAGAATAAACTGCAACTGAAGTTTGGTAAAAAATATAGACAACCGGGAAAGTGAGGAAAAACAAGGTGGCGTCCTTTCTCACACGATATATTTAAAAGAGTGGTAACAAGATGGCATCATGTCTCACATGATATAATTAAAAGAATGGTAACAAGATGGCGTCATGTCTCACATGATATAATTAAAAGAAAGGTAACAAGATGGCGTCATGTCTCACATGATATAATTAAAAGAATGGTAACAAGATGGCGTCATGTCTCACATGATATAGTTAAAAGAATGGTAACAAGATAGTGAGTGTCATGTCTCACATGATATATTTAACAGAATGGTAACAAGATGGCTTCATGTCTCACATGATATATTTAAAAGAATGGTAACAAGATGGCTTCATGTCTCACATGATATATTTAACAGAATGGTAATAAGATGGCATCATGTCTCACATGATATAATTAAAAGAAAGGTAACAAGATGGCGTCATGTCTCACATGATATAATTAAAAGAATGGTAACAAGATGGCGTCATGTCTCACATGATATATTTAAAAGAATGGTAACAAGATGGCGCCATGTCTCACATGATATATTTAACAGAATGGTAACAAGATGGCATCATGTCTCACATGATATAATTAAAAGAATGGTAACAAGATGGCGCCATGTCTCACATGATATAATTAAAAGAATGGTAACAAGATGGTGTCATGTCTCACATGATATATTTAACAGAATGGTAACAAGATGGCATCATGTCTCACATGATATAATTAAAAGAAAGGTAACGAGATGGCGTCATGTCTCACATGATATAATTAAAAGAAAGGTAACAAGATGGCGTCATGTCTCACATGATATATTTAACAGAATGGTAACAAGATGGCATCATGTCTCACATGATATAATTAAAAGAATGGTAACAAGATGGTGTCATGTCTCACATGATATATTTAAAAGAATGGTAACAAGATGGTGTCATGTCTCACATGATATATTTAACAGAATGGTAACAAGATGGCGTCATGTCTCACATGATAAAATTAAAAGAATGGTAACAAGATGGCGTCATGTCTCACATGATATATTTAACAGAATGGTAACAAGATGGTGTCATGTCTCACATGATATATTTAACAGAATAGTAACAAGATGGTGTCATGTCTCACATGATATATTTAACAGAATGGTAACAAGATGGTGTCATGTCTCACATGATATATTTAACAGAATGGTAACAAGATGGTGTCATGTCTCACATGATATATTTAACAGAATGGTAACAAGATGGCATCATGTCTCACATGATATATTTAAAAGAATGGTAACAAGATGGCGTCATGTCTCACATGATATATTTAAAAGAATGGTAACAACATGGCTTCATGTCTCACATGACATTTTTAAATTCCCAATAGCTCATTTTTCCCAACCTTTTCTCTGGACACTGCATCCCTGATAGTAGACTTACTTGTGTGATTGCAGAGAAACTAAGATGACCAGTTACTTTGTGAGGTGAATGAACTTAGGATTGATCTTACAGTGTTAGTGTTTTCCTTCATTACGGACTGACGTGAGACAAAAAACAAAAGCAGCAACAACCGGGTGTAATGTCATGAAAATCGTCCGTCTGTAAATAATTTTCTTCCAAAACCTGTGCAAACACCTCGAATCTGTGAATATGTTGAAAACTATTTTTATTTTCTCTTTCTCTGTTTAGGATTTTGGGGATGTGTTCCCAGGTCATGGTGGCATCATGGATAGGTTTGACTGTCAGCTGATGATGGCTTCTTTCCACTATGTGTATATGGCAACGTTCATCAGGTGAATATTCAACCTATGTTGTATCTTAGCAACGGACCATTCCATTAACCCAGGAGGGTGGACAAGCATGTGTCTGTTCCTGATTGTTTGTGTTATATACTTTTCCAACTGAAATTTAATTCTTTTAATTCGTACCCGATTGTGTACCAAGCCTTGTTCATAAATTGTGTAAATTAGAACTCGGTCATATCTTTGATTCACCGAATTTCTTGTCTAAGGACCTTCCAATTCAAGTTGTATATTGCAGTGAAATCGACACAGTTTGGTGATGCAATACTCCACCTTTAACTGTATGATCAGGTACCAGGTCACATTCAGCTCAAGGCAAGATGAAACTTAAGCGTAAGGTCTCAAGTTTTGGAGTAAACCTTTAATAAGTTACTAATTAAAATTATTCAAGTCATTGCAAACACATAAATCTCAAATTTCATTTGAGATGTATCGATTTGGACTTGTTTCAGAAAGACTCAAAGTTCCTCAACATTGCAAAATGTAGCTCGATTAAACCAAATTTACTTTCAATTTATATATTTTTTGATGTATTTTTGTTTTTACAGATCCCCAAATCCATTGAGGGTATTGCAGCAAGTTTTCCAGTTGCCGGGAGATTCTCAGCTCCTCATCTACAACGAACTTCAAAAGTCTCTCGTTCATGACGGCCTCTTAGATCCGCCAGCGATAGAATCCTAAAAGGAGAAGAACGTGCGTAATAAACCATTGTTTTGTGCTGCGGTGGACCCTCTGTCTCGCTAGATACTGGGTGCATATAAATAAATCTACATAGTGTTCTGTTGTTTCCATTGTTCAAGATTATACACATAGTGCTGCCAACCTGTGCAGATTTTCTGTATTTAGTTCTAACAGGCTATGTTCCAAATATGAGATTATAAATGTGCTCTGAAACAGTATGGTGTCTGTCATAAAGTTTACATCTTATACAACCGCATGAAAACAGCAAAAGTGTGTCCTTGAATATAGAATGGCTGGAAGGAAGAATAATGTCACCTGACCAGACCTGTTTTTTGAGGGGTATACTGTACTATACTTAACAAGTGAAGAATGTAGGTTACATTGAAAAAAGGTTGTATTTCTCTTTGAAGTCATTCCCCAGCCGCATTATGGGTTGTAAATTGTGGGGTGAAATTGGGTTTGTGATCCCTGGTAATAACCCTGTAAGGCACTGTCGGTTATGACTGGCAACCCTTGTAACATTTGTACTTCCAAAGAGTAATTAGTGGTGTGTGTGTATATATATATATATATATATATATATATATATATATATATATATATATATGGGCAAATACACAGTAAACCAACACGAAATGATAACATAGAGGTTTTCCACCCCTAAAATTGATATTTCCAATGTTCTGTAAAGTTCAATATTACTCATTTGAAGCAAAGAGCTAGAGTAAAAAGTTTCAACTTCCTACTTGAATTTTGAAAAAATGGCCCATTAGAATCCTATAGGAAAATAACGGTTGAA
>JAIPMN010040068.1:0-20604 GCA_020650975.1 Apostichopus californicus
AATATTCGCAGATGCACGTTCGGAGCCTTGGTAAATATTGGGGGGGCTTATCATGCATTTGCCCCCTCAACTTTTTCATTGGGGGGGCTCAGCCCCCCCAAGCCCCCCCCCGGTTCCGCCGCCACTGGGTACAAGGGGTGTGTCACTGATTAAAATGAATTTTCCAAGGACGGTTCCTGATTTCCTTTTGTTTCCACATAGTTGTTGTGGCACCAAAATTGAAACTGTGGAGTGTTATTATAATTAAAAGGTTAAATATATTTCTTTGCCTTATCATGTAAAAATGTAGTAAAGTTCAAAATTGCAAGCCTGAGAACAACATGAGAAAATAAAGATACCTTCGAATACACGACAAGAATTGTCAAGAATTATCATCAGTGGAATGAAGCGATTATATTTTCAACATATTCATCGTAGTCAGTCACAACTACCAAGTTTAAAGCCTTCTGAAATGTTAAAGGTAACCTCTATTGGCCCCAAATTATAGCATGCTATAATTGCTAGAAGTTTTAAGAAAATACTACCCTGGAGGTCGATACTCTCCAATTGATCTCAGGTATTGTAAAAGAATACACAAGATGACTGCATGTCCCAGTGAGGTAAATTTCCTCCAAGGCGGTTATAAAGTATTTAAGAATTTTGACCACAGTTGACCATATTTGAAAATTAGCATATTTGGGGCCAATACTGCATACCTTTAAGATCGCCACCAGTATTCTGCAGAATAAGGCTACTAATACATTGAGTGTTGCTCGTTTTACAAGGGTAATGAAATAACTAAAGAAATGTTGGGAGGTGGTGATGGGGTTGGGGTGTCTGATTGAACCAAAAGCAATGCTCTCAAATGACCTAGAATCAAAGTTTGAACATTGTCATAGGGTTTAGATCCAGCCATCCCCCCTCCCCCCCCCCCCAAACCGCACTTGCACCTTCCAGTAGGCCAACAAACTAATCAGTTACATTTCTGTTCAAGGGCCATTAAGATATTCTGAGACAAAATGTTTATCTCCACTGTATATAGTTTTAGCCCTAGTCACAACATGTCTAATATGAAAATATCATTTTGGCTTTTATAGAAACTGTGACTTTTCATGACAAAATTTCCATATAAACTGTTGTTATCAAAATTACAAGATAAAAGCTGAATAGCTGAAGGATCGTGAGGTACCTGAAATGACAGGTTGATTGCCAGGCAGTCTCTTTGCTAATTCAAAGGATCCAGCTACATGATCCAGCAAAGACATGGATTGCATCCCTACTTCAGAATGAGGGAGGGGGGAGGGTGCAGAAATATGGTGCTGCATTGATATCTACTGTGGAAAGTGGGGGGCAGTTGCCCCCTCCCTCCCCCCATATGCCGTCCATTTTTGCCACTGTGCCAAATCTTGCAATTGTACAGATACAATGCATTATCATCAATATTGCAGGATGTTTTCATTATGCATACAAGTACTGTACAACTGAAATTTTCACACAAAATATGATTTTCTCATTTCTGCATTATATGAGACAAATCAATCAATAAATCACCATCTTATTGACTGACACCGCCATCACAAATCATCCCTGCTGTTATATGTTATTGTCTTTAAACGTTCACAAAACTATATATGATCTCATGTTTTCTCTCTGTCAATTTTCTGAGTCCAATCGAACGGTTTCCACCAGGAGCCAAATTCGATGACCTTCTGCCTCTGAGAATCAAAGTTCTCCTTTGGTGGATTCCGCCACAATCTCGGCTCCAGGTCCATCATTCCTCCTAAGACCTCTTTACCGAAGTAATGCGGAAACAGCTGGTTATCTTCAATCACGTGGGCAAATCCACCATCCAGGCCAAAGTCCACACTGAAGTAAGGGAAGCCCTTTGGGACAGAATGTCGGATATTTTTCTTCCTGGTGTTTATCAATTTTTTGTTCTGCGACCATTCTGTCTCTGACTCTTGGATGGCTTTCTGTTCAAAGGTAAAATGGATAAAAGGAAATAAACTTAAATGCCTTTTGCTTTGTAATCAACTTCAAACTTTTAACCAAAGATATCCAACTTTACTAAAGAAAAGACCCATCCTGTCCAATGAGTTGAGGAGCTAATCTCCTTCCTTTAAAAAAACTGTATGAACTCATTTCCAAAATAAAAAAACGTGACTTGAAATTATGAAACAAACTTCCAAGAAAAGGAGAGTAAATTGGCTTAAATAGGAATCTCATTCAAACCAGTAATTTTTATGATAACACATCCTGTGCTTGAAAACTGGACTGTCCTGTGCTTGAAAACTGGGCTGTCCAGTTGTCCATTGTCTAAGTATTTCATCCAATATAGAAGTCTTATTTTTCATCATTAAGGCAAGATTATGTTTTTCATTTGAATTACGGGCTACAAAACAACTTAAAGAACTGGTTTGCCTTTAATCTGTGAGACATAAATGCGTTTTATGCTTCTACTGTCATTAACATGGACAACCACAGCTAACGTTCAAGCTGAATCGACAAACAAGAGGCCAAACTGGTAGAAATGAATTCTTCAAGGCCTTTTCCCAAATAAAGGGAAATTCCTGAGACAGTACATAAAATACATGGACATTTCCAGGGACAATTTTCACCTGGGAATTGTATTTAAATCTGGGGACACTTCCGGAAATCGGGACGAATACCTTACCTTAAAGTTGTAATGTTTAATTCAGCACCAAGGACCACATAAACAGGGACATACATAATGTTTATAACGACACCAGACCACCATATTCTAAGCACCTGAGCACACAAACATTATACTGACAATCTGAGTTAATCTAGTAAAATTTGAAATAGGTTTAGTAAACACAACCAGTTTCCTTAATCTCATTGCAAGTTTTCTATAAAATGAATGTGATATATAAAGTCCAATTTTTTTCCCATGATTTTTTTATCAAATAGTTTGGATGATATTTAACGATATTAAAGTACGTCAATAAATCAACTGAGTAGATGCCGAAGGGAGATCGTTTGCTAACCTTGAAGTAAATTGGACCCAGTTCACCTAACTCGTTAGGTACGGGGATACATTCCAGACACATATGTCTCTGGGTCTTGCCACTGGAGCTGTACTCGATGAACACAGCATCTTTACCCTGGTCCTCAAACATCTTTGTCAGTCCTTTACGAAAAATCTATCAAAAATTCAAAATGAAACAAGAAATCGTAGAACTAGTCATGGTGTCAAATGTGTTAGCTGAACTCAAACAAATATAGATGTCAAAGGTCACCTAAGATTATGAGGAGAAACTTTTTTGCAAGACTGGGTGTTCTCTGAATTCTAGTCTTAAGATCTTCCATATGGTAAATGAAAGCAAGAATTGTTACTCAATTAATCAACCTGACACATTGTATTATTTCCTAAAAATCTTGGAACCCTAGGTTCTCAACCTTTTATTGATCCACTGACCCCTAGGGACAATAAAGAAATGTTCACAGGCCCTCCAGACATGGCACTGAATTGCCAATGACCTCAGCCCCACCATGGCTGGGGTTGGGTCTGAAAAATTTCAGCTTTCAGACTGTTCAGACAAGAGTACCAAGATAAAGTCAAAATTAAAATAGAACAAAAACTGTAAGCAAACTGCTTATCCACTAAAGAGCCTGTGTAAGAAATGTGTGAAAGTGGGCCTGACGTTTTGATCCTAGCAAGATCTTCTTCATAGGCTGAAGTGTACCAAGATAGAGAACGATTAAAGCAACTGATGAATATTCATGATCTAACTGATGAATATTCATGAAACTGGTGAATATTCATGATCTAACCTGTATTTCATTCCAGACATCCTCGTCCACAGCAGTGCAAGCTGTGCTATGTTGCATGGGTACGATTAAACAATGGCCTGCAGTCAGGGATTTGGTTCTTGGTAGACACAGATAAACCTACATCAAGATAAGAAACAGTTACAAGTGAATACCTGATCAGTTAAAGCTACCAAGCGTTGGCTCGCTTCTTGCATCACTGGTCGGTGTCAACGAAATCACTCCAACGCATGTTTTGTCTTTATATTCCTAAGCAGCCATCCAAAGCCACTGTTATATTCGCACAAAGAAAAGCTCACAAACTTACTCAAGGTTATGATTAGTTTTATGTTTTTTATTACCTTAGTGTTGCTATTTGTGTGCAACAGAAACTAAAGGCAAACAAGTTGTCAATCAGGAAAATGTGTGTAATGATATTCAACATCGTTGCATGTACTGGAAAAGAAGTATAATGATAACAAGCACCACAGAATAAACACATGAAGAATATTTTTGTCAAAATGAGATGGTAAAATATGTACTTCTGTAAGTTTAGTCAATGGCTTACATCCGACGATAAGTGGCTTTACCTCAAGCAAACAAACAGAAATGCATTATGGGAAGTTGTCAAAGTTAAAGGAATTAACTTCACTGCGATCAAAAACTAACATAAGAATTATGAGAGCTATAATCACCTCAAATACCAAATCATAAATCATTTTGAAAGGAAAGGAAGTTAACTTCATGAATTCTTGCATACATGATATAACATAACCTGATATAATTGTGCTGATTCAACAACTGTTATTGGTGCACATTGGCAGGGAGGGAGAAAGGATGCAAGTAGTTGTCATATTAAATGAACAAGGTTACAAAAACATGTAAACTCTTGTTCGAGGTAAATGCAGTTTCTTCTTACAGAACAACATATTTTCTATCGGGGAGTAGTTGTGTCATTAAACTCGCTAGTATAAAGTTGCACTATTAAATTAAATTAAAGCTTGTCCACAACAGGGTTAAAAATTTCTTGATTTCTAACTGGTCAGTAGAACTGTGTTGTAAGAAGCTTTACCTGATATCAAGAGTATTCTACGCTGCAAGAGAAACATAAAACCACTCTCATACCGATGTTACTTTTAAAAATTGTATCTAAAACTATAGCAATCATGTTCTGTATTTGGCAAAACAATAATAAGCAACAACAGGTTCATGTTTGAGATATTTATGATAAGAGTCACAACTAGAGTGTACCTTTATCCCTAAGGCAATAATTAGATGTTTCTGCATCTCAGGACTGTCGATGCAGAAGGGACATCGAGAGAGGGCAGCCTCCATTCTCCTGTGTTCTTTGATAGCGTTGTCTCTCTGTCTCTGGAGTTCATCTCTGTCTGATTGTGTGTTGGCGGTGGAGACGAACATGTCGTCGAGCGTGTACTCTTCATTTAATGATTTCAAGGCCTGAAAATTGAGGGAGGGGATTTCTTAATATTAAAAACACCAGAATTGTGGGTACAATGGCTAATTCTCTGGAGGCACTTCATATTTTTTGGTCTCATTTTGTTACATACAGGTATTATCACTATCTAAACTTTACAAGTGGGATCTGCAGTATAAGAAATGAATATTAGGTAACAGAATGTACTTATGGAGGTTCATTATTTTTCTTACTTTACAAATTTTTTTTTTACTGTTCCCAGAATGTTTCTAGGTAATACCAATTTGGGAGAAAGATAACCAAGACCTTTATAACCACTTTAAGAGCCTGTGTAGTTAAAATGACCAATGGTTAGATGGCCTGAACCTTTCAATCCCAGCAGTATTTTATTTAGAAGCAGACTAAAAATGAAAAGACCGATCGTAAATATATGTCCTATCTGTCAAATTAACCTGTTTTTTAATTTTTGCTCCAGTGAAGATGATCCTGCCAGGATTGGAACATTTGGCTCCCTGGACTCTTCTATACATATTATTAGTTTGAACAACTCTACCAAACATCTCAATATTTGGCTTGATTTTCCTTCGCACACCAGGATAAAGTTAATATCCTTAAAGGTATGCTGTATTGGCCTCAAATATGCTAGATATTCAAATATGGTCACCTTTGATCAACATTCTTAAACTGTTTTTATTACAACCTTTGTGGGAAATTTTTCTCACTGGGCCATTCAGTCATCTTGTGTGTTCCCTAAAAAATGTCTGAGAACAATTTGGAGAGCAAAGACCTACTAGAAAGTACTTTTTGAAAACTTCTAGCATTTATAGCGTGCTATAATTTGGGGCCTATACTGACTACTTTAAAGGATGACTTGAGGCACAAAGTTAACTTTTCATATGTTGTACAACATTAAGAAACACTACTATTGTAAAATGTTTGGGTTCAGTTATTAGACTTTATAGAACAATGAATCAACAATAACATCTGATCCTACACTGAGAAACTGACATCATCACTAGTTTAGGCCTTAAAGAAACATTCCATACATGAGGCATATCTTAAAGCTGAATATCTTAAGAAATTGGAACAGAAATAGCATCATTACTGTTCAATCGAGTCTTCTTTCTCCTTGGACTATGACGTGTCAAGACTAAACCTCTGTCAAAAGTCATCCTACCAAGATCATTTCTAACTCACCCTAGCTTGGGCCTTAGCGAACATACGATTCTGGTCCTCTGCTAGGCCCATCTTCTCCTGCCGGACCATGGTCTTGAGGTCCACATTATCGTCATTGCCAAAGTAACGTTCCCTCTCTCCGTCCTTGCCGTGCGTCTCCACCTGTCAACGGACGGAAATTCAAATTTCAAACGAACGAAGATTCCCGACTTTCAATTTACGAAAAAATGATGCAAACACCGTTTCCCATCTGGCTGAGTTATTCTCAATAAAGTCACCCTTGACCTTTGTCTTACCCCTTTGTTCTTTCTTCTCTTCTTGCCTCCTTTCTCCACGTAGCCCGCTTCCTCCGGTAGAGGATAACTCTGGCCGGTCCGATTCGTCCGACTCAAGATCACCGTCTCCGCTTCTTTGCTCTGTCTCTCCTTACCCTGCTGTGTATCTTTAGAAATACCACTTCTCCTTTCACCCGCTTTTGGTCCGGCGGTGGCGACTTGTCTCGCTGCCTCTAACTGTTTCTTTAGGTCATCCACCAATTTCTAAAAGATGATTAAAAATTGTAAAGAAAAGTGAAAAATAAAGTGTCCAATATATGTTCTAATCATATTTTGAACCATATATTTGAACCATAATAAAGAATAAAGATGGCTGCACAATGATCCTAATTAACGTGAGGTCCCAAATGAAAGTGACCAACCTGACCTGACCTAGTTTTCAGTACAGTAGTCATGACAACCCCATGCTCTTACGACTGACTCTGGCTAGCTGAAGGACCTGATGTGAACACACAATGATGTTTTTTGTTAACCACTGGCACACATTTTGGTCACAAGTGATGGTTACACCGGTCACATATGTGAAAACTGTACAGGGTGCAGTTTATGTCACGAACCACCGCACACTGCTGACCCACAATCTAGAATTTGCTACATGTTGAGTTTCTCCCGACGGAAGCTGAGGTGACTTAAAACTGGCAAAATAATAAACTGAAATAAGTTCACAGAGAAATACAGATGTATGATGAAAGGTCAATCAAATGCCTTCATAATTATTTCGGTCGAACCTGAGACCAGTCTACAAAACAAAATTTGCTCTAAATCTGCAATTATAAGCTATGAGGAGTCCAAAAATATGAGGAGTCCAAAAATGTCAGTCTCGAACAAAATTCTCATTTACAATAAATCTTCTCTTAGATGATATTCATTTAGAAAACAGAACTTTCAATATTTAATAAACTTCAACAAATCTCACCTATCTATTCATATTCACACCAGAATAACATTCGGTCAAATTTCAAGGAATCTCACCTGGTTACCCATTATTTCAGCTCGTACTATCTTGGCACCAAGTTGATTCATCTCATCCTTGCTGAGTATTTTCGGTGGAGCCTCCTCCTCCTCCTCTGATGATGATGATGAGGAGGAGGATGTGGAGCTCTCTGAGATTCTATTCTTTGCAGCAACATTCTGATCTGATTCCTTTCTCTTTTCCGTCTCTTCCGACCTAGATGGACTATCGGTCTTCTGTTTCTCATATCCAGCTTTCCTCCAACTTTCCCCACTTGCTCGACTTTTGCTACCCCCAGCTGAGGTTCTTCTTCCATCATCCTCTCCTGGCTTCTTAAACTGTCCTCTCAAAGATCCTAACCCGGAAGGAAATTTCCTCGACTCCATCCGACTTGCAGATGGGCCACTCTCATCATCTTTCGGTTTTCTAAATTGTCCTCGACTTGATCCTAAGCTTCCACTTGACCTCCTCGTACCCTCCTCCTCCTCATCTTTCCTCCTTCCCCGCTCTTCATCATTCTCATTTTTGTCTCCATCTCCTGGTTTTAGAAACCTTCCTCTTGTCCCATCTCTATGTGCCTCCCTCCTTGACCCATCACTTCTACCAGGGTCACCCTCCCTTCTAGATCTATCTCTAGCTTCCCCTCTTTCCTCCACACTGCTCTTTCTTGTGTACCCGTCTCTGCCATAATCATCCCTCCTCCAACCTCTTCTATCTTCTTGCCCTCCCCTCTTGAACATCCTTGAGGGTCTGTGCCGTCCACCTTCTGCCTCCTCCAACATAGCATGGATCTTCTCCAAAGACTTCAAAATTAAATATAGGAAAAAAGCAAAAAGCGATACATGAACCTAAGATACATTCTGGGCACACAAACAATGAGTATATAAAAGGCTATTCGGACAAAATTCATTCAAGAAAACAAGTTATATTTCTATAGTAACCATATTTTCTTTCAGTAAATCTTGGGACATGATGTTGATGTTGACCCCAATTTTTCAGGCGAGTGTTTGATTGCTTTGTGTACTACATCCTCCAGAAACAATCATTTTGTGTAATACTAAATTGTTCAGGTCCTGTAAACAAATTTGGGAATAGGCCAGTGGATTCTTGAAATTGATCTTAGGACATACGTATGACATATGTATAGGTTTTACTTTGAGATCTGAACAGCAAGTATTGATGCAAAAAAAAACAAAAAAACATTCTATCAGCAAACCTACTTAGTATCTTAACACTCCCGTAACTATTTCATTATTACCTACTGCTTTTTTCAATATTCCATACTCCATGACTTATTCCCTTGAAAAAGTCATAAACGTGAGAACTTTTTTTTTAAAGTCTGTTTAAAAATCAAACACCTCCTTTGGAACTTACGCCCCATCTTTCAGCTGCCACTTCCTCAAATGGCCTCCCTTCTTCTGCGGCCTGCTGTTTGACTCTCTCATAAGACTTTCTGAGCCATCCTACCCCTTTGTCGCCCACTCCCACGTGAGGTTTACGCTTATCTAATGATGGATCTTCTTCCGGAAGTCCAGTCCCTCCGTCTTTCCAAAATGGATTCAGTTCTCGGTCTGACCTGCCACCCTATGAAGTATGTGACAGAAATATTTTATGTGAGGTGAATGCAATGGTGTAGAGGTGCACACAGTAAAACACCATACAGTAGATATACTTGTACATATATACCTTCTCATAAGTATTGAATATCTTAAATCCATTGTTTATTTCAAAAACAAGAAAATTGTCAACTTGTTTGCATATATATATGTATACGTTGTATTTTAACATATCCGTCCACCCAGACATTTCACATGCTTCTTCATTTGTGTTAGATCTGTACTTAAACATACTATTTCTCACTTTACATATCCACGACATATCTCATACATCTTGAGTTGCTTCAATGCACAGTTTATATATTTTTTTACCTTTCCACACTTTTCAGTTGTGAAAAAACAAACGATACCTGACTTTTGCACGTCTACAAAACTCTAAGCCCTGAGTTGGTTAATTGCATAGTTTACATTACATGTGTAAATCTGTGCAGTAGCCGATTTTTAAAAGTCCACACATTTCTTTAAAACCAGAGTTGGTTGCATTGACTGCGTACTTTACATTAATATAAATACAGTAATACACCTAAAACAAACACTTACTTAAATGTGTAGTTGCTTCACACACTGGTATGGATTAATACATCTTCAGTTGCTTACTGAAGGTCACTATTAAATACTGCCCAAGTTTTAGCGCATTGATAGTGGAGGTGTATAAATTGCTTCTTAAAGTTTGAACACAAGTGACCATTATTTGTCTCTAGCATATTTGGGGCCAAGACTAATGTCTTTTAATCCCATTTCACCTACTGTACATCCCTGCATTTTCACAAGCTTAGAGATTCCTAAATACAACAATGAAAACGGTGATGGAAACTGACATTATCCAAGGAGTGGAGTTTTCTTTCCTTTTCTATCTCTTCCTTTTTCTTCTCCTCTCTTTGCTTTCTGATTTCAGACGAGGAGTAAGTTGCTGTCAGAAATGGACTCTCCATCCAACTGTCTCTCTAAAAGAAAAGAAAAATATGACCTTCTTTTATCTATAGAGACTTTTACAGATTGGAAGATATATGGCCAGAGTTGAACACAAAATGTTGTAAGATTTGTAAGTGAAGACCACATAGACATTATCTCAAATAAGACCTTTGAAATGAAAAACAGAAGACCAAAAATATTTTGCCTTTTTTCTTTTTCCCTGCTCAAAAGTAAAATGCAGAAGTTTTCACATTATTGAAAGGTGGACTTCAACCTTTCACTGCTCATGGGATATTAATCAGGAATGAGCTGGGGAAAGTGTCCATACTCTTTATTTTACTGATAGAAACTCCTTCAAACTTAATTAGTCTATGGTACACACAACATGTAGTGCTTTTCAATTTTGACTTCTCATATGGAACATATATACCCCCAATCATGCACCCCCCTCCCCCAATGCCACCCCTTTCTATCCAAGTTCATCCGGTCAGATATTAAACCTCATATTAAGGCTAAAACTAAAAGTTACCTTTTGAGGTTCTTGGGGAGCTGGAGAAATGTCCTCATGTCCCTGTTGGGGAGTTTGTCTAGCACCAAAATCAGAGGCAGCTGTTGATCCAGTCGTGGTACCAGCTTCTACCCATTGTTCCTCTCCTGCACTCTTTAGATAAATTTGATGTGAAAATGGAGATTGAATTTCAAGTCAACTATGACAACAACCAAGAGGAAATCCAGATAAGAATATGGAATATGGACAAGAGGAGGAAAGGAGTGAGAAAGTAGAGTGTGAAGGAGATGGTAATGAGAGAAAGACATGGATAATGGTATGGGGGACAAGAAAAGAATGTTATGGGAGAGGGGAGGAGGAGGAAGGCAAATTTCATAGAGGATAGCTGAAGAGAATGGGATCATAGGTAGGGATAAGATGGAAAATGGGTACATAAGTGGCAATATTCTTTTTGATATCAATTGAGGCACGCCACAAACTATTGTCTTTTCAAGAAATTTAATTTTTAAGTTTTCCTGAGTTAATATCTTTTGGGTAAAAAAGAAAGACACTAACTTTGTATTTTATGACAGATGTCAACAAAATTGCATACTTAAATACTTCCATACCATTTAAATTGAATCTTGCTTAAAACAATGACCAAGTAATTTCAACAAGAAAAAAGATCTGAAGCAACTAACATCACTGCTGTCAGAAGTAGAATCTTTTTCCTTTTCTTTTGTTCTTCTTTTCTTGCTTTTCTTGTGCTTTTTTCTGTCCTTTTCTCTCTTTTTTCGCTTCTTCTTTGATTTCTGTGAAATAAAATTGTGCAGTTTAAAGATCAGTGTCAATTTTTGCCAGTCAAGTGTCATCCAAAAGTACACATAAAGAAAAAGTTAATATTTGTGAGTTCTGAGTATAAATATTCTTTTCTTTAAAGTTCTTGCTTTTGCACCTGGTTGCTGATGCAAATACATGCTTTACTCTTGGGTGGACCATCTAAATAGCAAAATTGGTAAATTGTTTAAAATATTTTTAAGTATATATTGTTCTTCATTCAGAGGTGAATATCTGCATTTTGATGGCATGATTTACTTTGAACTTATGAATGTGTATTATTTTAAAATAATTTCTGAAACAGCAGAAAAATAATACATACTGTGACTATGGAAACAAGCAGATGAAAAGTTTTTATTTTATCTTGATAAAGTAATTATAAATGCTATATTCAAAGGGGAGGACTAAATGATTACCAAAACACTTTCACTTAATTTTAAAGAAGATATTTATGTAAGGATTTGGTTCTTTTAATAACAAGATTAAGCCTACTCGTTTAGAGCAAGTTTTACCTGTTCATCTAGGGCATCACTGACTGCTGGTAACATCCATTTGTCATCACCTCTCTCTTTTCTCAACTGCTGTTTTCTTTCTTCTCTTTCAAACTTCTGCTTTGCCTACAGGCCACAAATTAAGCAAAAACCCAAGACTTTTTGTTATATGATAATACTGCTGAAGAGTAACTTATAGATTATTCCTCATATAATTGAGACTTCCAAGTGGCCTACCACGATGAAGAAGGGAGAAAAGAGTAGGGTGATGGGACTATTTCAGTGGAATGGATCATAGATGCGGTTTTAGAGAGTACTTGTGAAACACCCGCTTTGATTCTTGATCACATACCATGCCACAATATGAACTAGAATTCCAAATGGTATGAAATTCATACTTAGTCAATACTTGAGTTTAACTGTAATGTAAGAATACAAGAGGTTTTTTGAAGGTCGAAATCAATTCAATGTGTGGTAACAATCCGAATCTGATTTCATTTGTTAAAAATGTATTTTTCTTAAGCACTTTTGATCATTACAAATAATCACACAGCACTTCACAAAAGAAAAGAAGCCATTATGTCTATAAACACATTTACCCTAATATGTCATGTCCATAATCTTGGGTCGTGGCTCTAGATATCGATAAAAGCTAGCAGTAGCACCAGAGATGATTTAATCGTTTTACCACTGCATGAACATCAAAGTTGATTTCAGAATTTCGTTTTCATAGAAAAATAACATTTACAGTTCAAACAAAGCATTTCTATCAAAAGGCATGCTCTTGTCTTCACTAATCTCTCATTTTGGGAATGATTTAATTTATTTTCAGATTTAGCTTAATGTTAGGCCTAATTTGTGCCAGAAATGCATGCATACTGTACAGTAGTAATATTACTTAATTTTAGACAGGACTAGTGTTGCTGAAACTGTATCAGTGTATCTGACTCGGGAGAAAGTTTAAGCAACATGGTCAGGATAACAATGGCCTGAGCTGAGCTCCACACCGTTTCACAGTTTGTGCAAAGAGTTCATGTTTGATAATGTACTAATATGGCTAGCCTAGTAATATATAACAATTTGCTGAAGAAATCGTGCATTCGGCTACTGTACATACAAACTCACTTTGTCATTAACCGACATAATAACTAAAACGGATATATTGGATACCAACGTTGATTATAACATACGCAATCATATTAATGAGGCAATTAACCTTGTCAAGAACATATTGTTGTGCTTTCTTCTTATTCTCTCTCTTTTCCTCAATTTTCCTGTGACTAACGAACGCAATTGGGGTACTGTCGTCCATCATCGACAAGTAACAGTGAATGATTATGGGAGAACGAAGTATAATGCATGCATGCACCCTTAAAGCCTGTCAAACAACATGAATTGTCAGTAATGAGACGGAGTTTAACATCTGTGTCAGGCTGTTGTTTTTATCATTGGGATAGTGATGTCCTATTCGTCAACGATCTTTACACGAAAAACGTTGGTTACCAACTCCTTGTTGGTATAGTTGTCCTATCGGAAGTGACAGTTGAGAGCAAGGAAAACCGAAGTCGGCCCTCAATTCCAACTCATAAATCTTACTCCTTAGTAGGCCTACTAGTACTACGTTAGGCTACTTGAATTGAAGCCACATGCAAATTTCATGATCCAGGTTTCTGTGGAAATCAAGTTAGTCTTCATACTGACCCAAAATTGACCTAGACCGTACCTTGGCCTAGCTGCACAGTCACTTCTGAAGTTCTAGCCTGGTGACAAATATCCTTGATCAACCATGTTTAAGAAGTAAGTATCTAATGACACAGTACCTTTTTCATCAGGCAAAAGTAAGTAATAGTAGCCTATGCCTAAGTTCACCTAACCAAGTGCCAGTGGTCTACTTAAGATGGTGCGATACAAACTTATGACACATTTCTGGAGTTTTCATGATTTTACCATAGCAGTGGAACTTCAACCCAAATTGATGCATGCAAGTTTGTCTCAAAAGTGAAGGCATATGAGGATGCTACTTTGCACAGCAGCTGCTATGCTAGGTCCAAATCATCCTATTTCCAGGGGCCTATTCAACTGCATTCCGCATGTGCAATTACTTACAGTATGTCAGCTCAACTGTTAAGCATTTGCATTCAGACCTATTGTATTTTCCTTGTGATATTCATATCACAATAAAGCATAGCATAGCTTTTGTAAGTGATTTGTTCCACAATAGGTTCCGAAAATACACTGTAACTAGCGGAGTAATTATAGAATACAGGGCCACTCGATGATTCTATCTGAGCGTCCGGATGCGCGGATGCTCAGTCTCACCCCAGTACGTATGTGAGTAAAAAATGTCAAAGTCCAAGTTCTTTCTTTTTGAGTGGATGCGCGGATGCTTGGATGCGGAGTCAAAAATTTCCTAAGTCCTTTCCTAGTACTTCTGTGGTGGAATTTTAGAGGGCGTCGCACATGTACGGATGCCTTTTAAGAACGACACACTATTGATGTGGAATATCTTCGTACATGCGGGACTTTCAGTATTTGAAATACGTGATGGTATATGGGGAGACTTTTCGGAAATTATCTAAGTCCATTCCTAGTACTCCCGGGGTGGATGCGCGGATGCGCAGATGCGGAGTCAAAATGAAATACGTGATGGTATATGGGGAGACTTTTCGGAAATTTTCTTAAGTCCTTCCTAGTACTTCCGTGGTGGATGCGCGGATGCGCGGATGCGCGGATGCGGAGTCAAAATGAAAAATGAAATACGTGATGGTATATGGGGAAACTTTCGAAAATTATCTAAGTCCATTCCTAGTACTCCCGGGGTGGATGCGCGGATGCGCGGATGCGCGGATGCGGAGTCAAAATGAAATATGTGATGGAATTTTAGAGGGCGTCATATGTGTGCGGACATGTACAGACACACCGCGCATCCGGATGCTGGGAAGAGTTAATGAATGGCCCTGTATTCTATAATTGTACCTAACTAGCAAAACTGCCCACTTTTCATCAATATTATCTCAAATTAAATTTAAAAACATTGATATGCATGTTGCAAAGACATTTTGGAAGCTAGATATAAGTGAGAATTACAGAAATTCATAGACAAGCATGTAATATCTTAGCCTTCTTTTAAATCAATAGATCACGTTTTCGATGTAAATATCAACAAATTGGTAGCAATAAATGTATACCAATCCTTACATCAGAGCAAATAAAATATGAGAATGATAACAGTTACTGAAATCAATCAAAAGTTTCCAAGAGGATTAAAAAAAACTAACTTGATAAATATTCTGTGTTTGTAAAGATTTACAGAGAGTGAAAGCGTGTCTGGAGTTACTCAGGTGAAGTCTTCAGTTATTAGGAACATTCGGTCAGATCTCCTGAAGAAGTACCCTCCTCTGGAGGAATATGCTGATGTCATCCTGCCAAAAAAGGGAAACTACAAGATGGTGAAATGGTGAGCCATTTTTATGCTAAAATCTGAAATCAACCAGAAAAAGTCCTTATAAATTTGCCCTGATTTGGATCTCTTACCAAAGTGCAAGGGACTACTGCAGCTGCATTGCACATGTTATAGTTAACAAAAATTTATATCAACAGGAGGAGTGTCAAATAGGAGAAAAATTTTAAGTTTCCAGTGAGGGAAAAATGCTTTGAGGATAGGTAATGGAAGCTACCTATTTGGTGGTAGGTGACTGACCAGTTATGTACCCTTATGTCTCAATTTCTATTCTTGATCAATCAGTCTCAATCTTGGGTATAGGACCCCTTCCATCTCAATCGCGGTTTCAGATCCTTGGGTCTGGAGTACGTTCCGTTTTGTACCATTTAGCCTGAATATTGTCTTTGCATCCCTTAGTGGAATGGATCCTTGGAGTATTGAACCCTTGGTCTTGGTTTCTTGGTCTTTGTCCTTTGTTCATTGAGATCTTAACAGTAGTTACAATACTTAATGTCCAAGCTCTAATGGTATAGACACCACACATTACAGGATGCTTAATAGTTAAACATGGTGCTAAATGGTAATATACTCAGGGCAAATTGTTAAGGATTTTTGTTTTGTTTTTGTTGTCCCACAGACAACGAAGCCTTAACATTTGGTTGTCCAAACAGTGAATGTTGGTTGTCCGATATAAAATGTAGCAAAATAACAATGATCAGTATGTCACTTTAGTATTATACACAGTAGGAGAGATGTGTAGGTTTGGTGAACAGAACACCAGCTTTGGTGTTAATAGCAATTTATTATTTTACCTATTTTGGGGGTACTTAGATACAATGTAACCTGAATTTTATGTATACAAGTAGTCATCAACCTCTACAGCTGGGTTGGGTTACAAGTCAGAACAGAAAATTTGGTCGTGTCAGGCTCCCGGACCTACCATTAAGACTTTGCCCTATTAACGGTGTGTGCATAACATACAGTTTATGTTAACATGGGTCAAGATACCAAATTTGAGAAAAATCCAGAATTTAGTATTAAAAGCAGAAATTTTATTCAGATGTCAGTGAACATCTGATATAGAAAGTAACTTAATGTAAAGAACAGTGAACCACTAGCAAGTACAGTACGACTTGACAAGAAAAATTTCTTGAAACTGTAGAACATTACTATAGACTTTGCATCAACTTTAGAAAAGGCATATACTGTTTAATATACTAATAATGTTGAAATTGTTTCCTAAGTAACAGTTTGTTTGCTTTAATAATGACAAAAACAAACTATTCTAACAGTACCTTGATTTTAAGTCCAAACTGTTTTCCATATTCTATTTTCTTTTCCAGCCATGAGAGGATAGAAATCTTGGCTGTCAATGGAGATCCTATATTTTTCAGACAACGGGACGACTTCTACCCGTCTCTCAGACTACTACATAAGTGTAACTATACATATTACTTTTATTATTGTCATAGGGCCTTTCATGACCCTAGACAAATCGGGGTGAAATGAAATTATGATCTATTAATGTTAAAGGAAGTTGATTTATTTTGAGCATAAATGTAGACCATTTGGACTGATATAATTTTACAGGGAAGCCATTCAAGCTTCATAAAAGTCAGCTCAATTGTCTCTTATCATTTTCACTGCTTTTTTTTTTATGGTTGTCATGGCAATTTGCACACTGGACCCTGTTGCGTTCAGTTATAAAAAGCATTGTTGTAAACTTAATACTTCTTCTTCCTTCATAGATCCAATTTTGCTTCCAGAGCAAAGAGTTGACAAGGGAGCTATTCGTTTCATCTTGAGTGGTGCCAACATCATGTGCAGAGGTCTCACTTCACCGGGGGCTACGTTAAGTCATGCATTGAAAGAAGACGTGGTCGTATCCTTATAGAGTATTGACAACCAGCACATAAAGTTATCCAATGGATTGGTTTAAGAATCATTAGCTTAACACCTCCCTCCCGTCCGTTTTGATATAATTGCAACAAGATAACAGTTTGGTCTAGCTCTATCCATGAGAGGCATTTCATCAGAAGAACACAACCCAGAGCCGCTTCAAATTAAACTACCTCGTAGCAAAGTTGGTCGGTCGCGGCATGAACGACTGCTCTCACTCGTTGTAAGAGCTGACATTAAGGCCATCGATTTGATTTGATAGTATTTGTCAAATGTCGGGTGTCATTTTTTGACATCAAAGTACAGTTTTAGGAATGAGGATTGTGTTTAAATGATACCTGTTTAATTCCTTTCTCTGCCCTCTAATTCTGCTAATGAGAGCTATTTCCTGCTTTTACTATAATGAAATTGGATACTTGCAATGTTCTTCTAATCTGCTGATCTTCCTGGTTTGAATGTTTCCACCTTAACCATGATCCACACCAGGCTGTTATGGCGGAGGGGAAGGAGCACGCGTTGGCAATTGGAGTAATGAAGATGTCGTCAGAAGAAATGTGAGATCATCTTTAGCTATTATTTCTGTTTCATTTATTGCATAAATTTCTGCTGCTTAGATACACATATATATGTGACATTTTAATTGTTAAATGTGCTTGCTTGGTCTTGGTATATCATAAATTAGAAATGCTTCTTTAATATCAGGTGTAAGCTGAAAATGTTTCTTCAACTTTTAAGATGAAACTTTCTACTAGTTCCACATAAAAAGTGAACATTTCTGGTGTATTTCTTATTAATGCTTAAGAAAATGAAGCATTCAGCATGAAGTAAACGAGTTGATAGGATTCTTGCTCAGGGGCTCTTCTATCTAAAGTAGGGACCTTAGGAAAATTATGTCACCTTTTGAAGCCTTCATTTTTTTTTTATTATGAAATGAAAATACATAATTCTTTTCCCCATATTTCCCTGAGCCCCCTAAGTGACCCAGGTTTTTTTTTTCTACAAAAATGGACAGTCACCTCTGCAACTGGTGTTGCCTTCATGTCTTTAGGTTTCTCCCCCTCCCATCTCCCCCCTCCCCCTCTCTGTCATCGTAACACCAAACCTTCATAATGCAACAGATATGTTGTCAGTTACATGAATCAAGCAATCAGTCTGTTATTGCAAGGGTAAATGGATTGTCAGGGGTGATCCTATAATATGACACCACATCTGCCAACCAAAACCATGAAATTAAATGGATGGGGATGGGTTCCTCCAGTGTTGTTCACACCTTGTGAATTCATTCCTATGCAAACCTTGTACGATCTATTCTCATTTTATTTTTCAGACTAAAAGTGAACAAAGACATAGGTATCGATTTACTCCATTACCTCAACGACGGCTTATGGCATCTGGCAGACATCAAATGAACTAAAGACGCTATAACGTGCATTTGGCAAGAACCATCACTTGGCGACAAGAGAGCACCGAGTCTTGAAGTAATCTCTTTCCAGACTTTCTCGAGTGCTCCGTACTGTACTTCAAGCATACATAGAAGTCAGCAGTCTTGCTTGAAAACACATTGCTTGAAGAAAAGTGAAAAGCATTCTCGTTGCATTTTAGTTCATCTATGCCCCCCTTTTTCAACTCTGTAAATGTCACAATGTTAAGCCCAATGTAAACCACAAGTCCTCACACCCCATCCCCACCTACATTTCTTCCTTAACATAAATAGGTAGGAAGTTTCTTTGGCAATTTTGACCATGATTAGAAACCTCCAATAAGGTTTCAACCTGCATATTGAGTTTCAATGGAAGAGTCACATGACATGAAAGCTACTGATTTTACCATACGTGTGAATAATTTAGTGAAAACGATAGCAGAATGTGTGAGGATAAAAATCTGCCGGGTGATCATAATAAGTACAGGGTTTGATTATTTTGCTATCTTAGTGTTGGGCTGTTACTCTGGAGCTAGTCATTCATCATTATGGAATAAATCTAATATTCTGATTCGAGTGAATAGAAAGGCATTTCGATGGGAAACAGAACGCAGCATTTTGTGTTTTTGGTAGGGTCATTGCTTTGGAAGGGGGGTGTGAGGGTGGGGAGAGTTAGGTCCTAGTAGCTCCAGTGGTATTCACTATTTAGTAGCATGTATGTGTCTTTTATTTCTTGGCTATGCCCCCTGCAAGACATCTGTGTAACTGTTTTGTAGTACTACAATGAAAAAAGATTTGTTTCATTTTTATTCCTTCCCTAAGGCAAAAGGTATCTAGATGCGATGGTGGAAGTGTGTGTGTCCTTGTGTGTGATACCTTGTAAACACCAACTCCAAAAGTACAACATGGATCCATGTTATTAATTACGAGAAGCTCGTTCCTTTCTACGAAGGTTGACAGTGGTCAAAATCTGAAAACCTCGTAAACAGGATAACCCAAATAGTACATCTTGGGTTGAAATTCACATTAGTAAATTGTCACTTTTGAGCCAGTTGGCTTTCTCGTTTTATCCTTACGGCTCTTTTAACACTGTCTGTTTGCATTATTTTAAGCAATAAACAACATGGATGAAACTACACTTCCTGTTTCTCAACGATCAGTGTGGTTATAAAAACAGTCTGGTTACCAAAATATACAAGGATGTAGTGATACCCATCCTGTCAATGTAAATCATTGCCATCTAATACTATTAGTGATAATTACCCTAACATTGCATCAGCTCACATGATTATATTAACAATGAAATTAGTATTCTGAATATATTGCAAATAGTTGCATATTCATGAACAAGATTTCCATGCCATAACAGCTTTTAGTTTTGTCCATCTTGGCAGTTCCGAATCTTTGTTTTAAGAAAACAAAATTTCAGAGAATTTCTTTATTAATTATGTTATTGTTATATACTACTTCACTTGGTCTCCATAAAGGATCATTGTTAATTTTACTGTGGCAGGATTTTGATCCTTCAGTCAGTGTACATAAATGGAACACATAAATTGGACATTATCTAGGGTCATTTGGGAGAGGGTGGGGTCAGGGGGGTGTCAGGGGGGCACATCAGTTGTAGTGTAATCATTTTTGTGCTATGAAATACTTCATATGATCACATGCCATTTTTGTCTCAAAGTCGACATAAAACTATTGCAGAGTAAAACTCTGTAAAGTTCTATGTAAAAGAGCAAAGTAAAACCTTTATGCATACAAATTAGTAGTCAAATTCATTTATTTGTGTCTTCCATTATCATGCAAATTAAAACTCAAACATTTATTTTACATCAACAATTTTTCTTTA
>JAIPMN010040080.1:0-10810 GCA_020650975.1 Apostichopus californicus
TGCACCTTCTTCTGTTTCGCCCTAATTTACTCACGTAAACAATTGTTCAATTCAATTTATTTCTCATATGTACATAACTCACTGACAAAAGTAATTTTAGCAAATTTATGACATATGATGGACACTAGAAAAACAATATTGTAGGTAATAATACTTGCTAACGTTAATTTTGTTTATAATGCAGGGTATAGCTTATGATGTGTTCTCCAAATATTGAATAAAAACAATTAATGAACGATCGACGATTGTGAGAAGTACATTTATTAAATTGAACATATTAATCCTACTGCACCATTCGACTGCCACAGTTCTACACCTTCTTTCACATCAGTAAACTGGATGTTGTTAGAAATGTTCTTATAAAATAAAATCATGGTTTTTCCAGGCTAATAATGTGATTCAATAGATTGATTATTATACGGTATATCTACTTCAGAAGAATCACAATTTCGTAAAATTTTCTTCTTTTTAATTGTTCTTCTGTTGTTGTTTTTTCCATCTTAATATCCCCTTTTCTTGGTCACTTACAAACAAACTTCGTTGTTGAAGTATAGACTGACTTTTTTCATATCACCAGTTGGTTATAGGCTTTATACAACGTGGATCTTTAGCTCTGTTTCTCTTGGAATGATCATATGGGATAGCTGATAGCTGTTTTTAATTTAAAAGAGCAGGCTGTGTATGTAACATAACTTATCTCACTCGCAAATAAATATGGTCACAATGCATATTCGGTACGGTTTCATCATTCTGAGCTACATTCTTAACATTTACAAGATACATGTTAAAACCCGCGACAAAAAAACAAAACAAACTATCTAAATTTCAGACAACTACCTCTTATTCTACCCTGAAAGGGTCTGTCATTAACAGTTCTCGTCTACAAGGTCCTCACCATCTCTTCCTATGGTATACCAGAAAGCATTCGATATATTTCGCCCAACACTTACAACATGTATGTCATAAAAGAGCTTCAACACAAACGACACTAATGTTAACGATATGCTGGTATAACTGAAAAAAATCAGTTAAATGTTAAGTATGTAAGATACGGTTATCTTAATTTTTCTAAACGAATTACTGCTTATAGATATTAAACTTTGATTTTAGAGAAAGAAACTAGCAAATTTTAAAAATGGAAGAATGGGTAAGTACAACCAAATAATCGAACGGTTCTTTATCTCATTGATGTTATTAAGGATCTATGTGTATTAAACATATAAAAACACCATATTCTCGTACACATTTGTGTTAATAATATTACATGATGAAGTTTATCAACGATAACATATTTGCATAAGGCAAAACTTTTCTTATTTTACTTTTTGATTTTTGACGCCCTTTACGATTACTTTCATGTCAAACTTAACGTTACAATCACTAAGCTCTATACCAATTCAAACCAAATAAATATCCTGCTAACAGATTTATATAGATTCTCATGGACAGGGCGATATAGGCACCTGATATTAGTCTCTAGTTTACGTAAATTGCTGGGGATTCCTCCGGCACATTGGGAATCTCATAACAATCTTGCTGAATTTGATTCAGTTCTGTGGATGATTCATGAGCTGTTGCATCAGATTCCACAGACACATATTCTGTCTCCAAAGGTTCCTTCTGAATATCAGATTTGAAGCTAAGACCTTTATAGTTATGATGAAGACTGTCCCTGGTCACCTCTTTCAGGGGAAGATACTGTGCTTCATCCGGAAAATCTATGACACAAGAGTTCATAATCTGTTACAAAAAACTAATATATTGAATATGTTTTTCTTTCATTGTGGGATCCTCGGACCTCAATAATGAAACTTGTTAAAACTCAATATATATGTCTCTGAACAGTTCTCTCTTCAATAGGTATAATACCAACTTATTGTCAAAGGGAACATAAGTTTCAATAATTTATTGAAGGAATACATCCAGGAACAATGGTGATGAGAGTGTGCGTAACATGTCATTACCGAAGTGATTGTTATATTGATTACTTTGGCAATTTCATCATATGCTTTGAAGAAGGTAGACGCCATCAGTTTCTTATGACTAATACAGCGAAACATAAGTAAACTCTTCTTTGAGTCAAATTAAATCTGAAAAAGTATTCGTTGTCTTTTCGTATATATTGCTTAATATTCAGCCCTATTTCAAAAGTTTTAATGCTAACACATGATACAGGTTTGTAACCTCAACTTTGCAACATAACTCAAAGCCAAACTTTCCTTTCAACTTTTGCAGTAGATATTATGAAATAAATGCGTTTCATATCTTACTTGGTTCAGCATAAACTTCATCTCTATCCTCGGTCGCATTTGTATCTTTAATTTGTTGAGTATGTGCTCTGTTTGAATGTCTGGAAGAAAATAGAAACAAAATAAGAAGAACAGGAAACAAAGATACGTAATGTTTTAATTCTCATTTTTTAAATATGTTTATTCTGCAGTCAGAATACATAGTCAGACTTTTTCTATATAAAATGATCATTTTTTTTAATCGTATCATTCAATCTTACTTGTTCTTCAAAGGTAATCTGGTACTCTGTCAAAGTCTCCTTTGCTTAATCCAGTGTTTTGCATGTTGTCACATCTATGTAACCTATAAGACATACAAATCCACATACGAGGATTTGGAAGCAATAAACAATAGCTGATCTAACTAGTAATGAATGTGGAAAGTCTGTTGCTAGAATGAAAGTTGTTCAAACATATCCTTTTCAGAGATACGAGGCATTATTTTTTTTAAAGGAATAACATTTGCTAAACATCCTTTCAGACAATCTTTTAGATTTAATGTAAAGTATACATGTCAAATATTAATCATTGTCTATAAAATGATTAAAAATTATCGTTGAACACGATTGTCACAAAACAACAAAACAATGTGAACAGGTTTGGCCATCCATTTAGTGACAACTGTGTAATACCGGCAAATGTTTTGCATTAGTTTTTAAACATTGCATGTATCGATGAAACACGTGGTATATTTACACATACGTAGCGCTGCTCAAATTTTAGCAGTGTTTGCAATTACAACCATATACAATTTTGGATGGACCAAGGGGTAAAAATCCAACAATTTAATGTAGGATTTGTTCTTTCAGCAGGAAACGTTTAAATATAAATTTTCTTTTTTCATTCTTACCAGGTGCAATTTCGGTTTTCTAAAGTAACATATTGTATTCTCATGGTTTTCAATGCAGCTTTAAAGTCACAACATCACAATTAGTGATAAAGGCTTACGAACTTTACCTTCTGTACACGAGTAACACAACCGACATGGCAATCAACAAGGTCAGTGTTATTAAGACAATCAGCACAATAATTACGATAGTATAGGAGTGACCTGTAAAAGAATTGTTAGAACATCAATTAGTTTAACAAAGATTAATGAGACCAGGGACGAGAAATCACTATCGTACATTTGACTCGAGACTCACAAATATGACCAATGTGAATGATCACACACGTGTAAATAAGTGACATGTACAAGTCAATGCAAAGTTGACAAGTGACTCATAGTTTGTAATTCGGCGGTATAGTTTACTAGAATGTTACACTTCTGCTTTTACGATGGCAGTTAACAATAGTCGTTTAGAAACACATACCTATACAATTACTCTCAAATGTAAAATGTACTCCTCATTATGTCAGTGCCAAATGTAACACTGATTTCTTCTCGTAACAATGTTTCACATATACCCTCTATTAGTACTGTTTCACAGATCGATCATTGTAGTAGTTTGAGTTGTGTAGATGTGAAGGTAACACAAATATTCTGATGGGTTATTGAGTATTTGTACAAGGAAAGTGACCCTTCCATGGCTCTTAAATGTTGATTTTATCAACGAAAAATGTAAAGATTCACCTTGTTGATCTGTGACATCACCTGACACAGAGATTCTTGCATATTCAGTTAATTCACTCACAGGGCCATACCCAGCGTCCGTCACCAGTTTAACTTGAAAGTTGTAGATATTCTTGCCAAGATTCTCATAAATATACCCTTTCACATTTGGATCCATCACCTGTACAACGTCTAGTATCTCTTTGGTCTCAAAATCACTGACATAGATAAAGAAACCTATTAGAGAAGCATTGCAGTCCGGAGAAATTTCATCTGGTACCTGGTAGAGCGAGAAGTACACATGAAACAAATGATTTCGGAACAAAAAAGGACCTAATGTAGACACAGAATTATCATTGTGTATGTATTGTTTATGTGTATGTGTTTGTATGTATGTATTGCAAAGTCACCGTTATGTCTCAACCTTCATCCATTCCGCTGGAGGTCTAAACTGACAAATTGCTTTAGGGATAAATCTTTGTTAATCACAGTAGAATGACAAGATCTAGTGCACATTTTCTTTCACTGTGCGGGTTTTGACAGGAGATGCTTGCATTCCGTTGTCTTGTGCAAGTTTACTCAGATGAAAGCGTGTTTGCATTAAGGTTTTGACTGACATACCTAGAAATTACAACAGATGACATCTCAAAATATTTGGGTTAAGATGTTTCAAAAACATTGCTGGATGCGATCGCTTAGAGGCTGTCCTTGGAATGACACAGAAGTTAATGTAAAAAAATGAATGTGTATCCACGTACCTTCCAACTGATTAGGACAGTGGTACTTCCTGTCTCTGTTAATCTAGCTTGTACGTCAAGAGGCTGCGTCTCTATGGACACATGAACATATCAAATCAAGATAGAAAAAGAGGTAGATCTTAAGAATGACACTGACATTGCCCGTACACTAGACCTGGATGAAAAATGTTAGACCCATTAAAGAAATGAACTATTACCTACCAGTTTTATGATTTATAGTGGATACTTCTATATGTGAGGTAAAAAAATAATGTAACAGTACTAGAACCGTAACGGAATTTTTCCTTCCGAGAAGCAAAGTCTGGGATAAACTATTGAAAGGCAATGATTTCTCAACAAATTGAAAAATATCCACATGATTTATGTTTTGCGTTAATAGAGAACCATCCATGCCAGAAGCAGGAGACTGAAACAATATTTGGTGACTATTCACTGAACTCTGAATACTATTAGGACAGTTTAAACAAATAATATCCTTTGTTTCGAAATATAGAGACGAATAATTTGATAGCATCAAGTGGTTAGCTACGGCCGTCCTTCGTTATTATGTGGCTCTAAACAGGGCCTATTAGTTGCATATTATGCCGTTTCTATAATACATTTGATGCCATGATAGTGTACACAACATTTAGGTGGCTTTAAATCACACTTCGACCAGTAAGAAAGAGCAATGGTATTTATATATTATTACCGGCAACGACTATCAATGTTAATGGTTAATACATTGCAATAGTATCTTCCGTACGGAAATCATATAACGTTTCGGTTCCGAACACAAGCCACTTCTTCCGATACAATAACAAATTATCAGTTCATATAACTGTTGTGACGCCGTTTATTAATTCATATGGGATGGTAGAATAGTAATATTTTTGATCAAATGCATGCATGGATGGAAGTGGTATGAATTGTTTGCCCTAATTTGCACCACATCTGCCAACAATTCATATCATGCTAGTTAAATCATAGATAAACGATGAAAGTTTATGTTAAACTTTTGCAATAAATAACACTTACTTGAACAATTTGTTCTTGCAGATTCAAAAGAGCTTTTTGGTCCTTCTCCAAATGGCCCTTCTCTTACTGCAGCCACAGAGAACTGATACAAGGTATCTGGTTGCAGATCACTAAAGGTAAATGAGAGTGTTGGCATTCCATTAGCTTGGACGCTATCTGTGGAGTTCCAGTCTTCTTCTTCGTTGGTCCGGTAGTAAGGTACATAACCTATCACTGGAGGGTCTCCTACATCACTGATGTCATTCCACGCTGTCCAAGATATCGTGATTGTAGTGTTTGAAGCAGATATAAAGTCAGGGGAACTAGCTATTAATGGAAGGACTGTATTAAAATTAAAGTGAAAAAAGGGGAAATTGTGTGATTTTACCTTGTTTGACAGTTCTCCATTGTATTTGCTGCCAATGAATGTTCTTTTTAATATTCTATGTCTAAGTCATACCTTACTAAGTTCGAATTGCAAATTCTATATACAGCAAAGCAGCTCTCTGTGTTGCCTCATGAACAACATCTCTCCAGGTTTTCCTTGAATTTTGTTAGAAAAAGGTCATATATATTCACTAAATTTAAAAATTCTGACAAGATGTTTGCACATATCCATACTCTTTTCAAGTGATCCAACGCACTTAAAAATATCATGACAAAATGCTGGAGCATTAAACTTTCAATGAACTCACCTCCAGCAGTGAAAATGTCCGATTAAGGGCTCTAATATTTCAAGCATCTTAACATATTGATTTAATTTAAACCTCTGTATTCATGTCACTTTGAAAAGCCATCAAACTGGTTCTAAACAAGTTAAAAGCAATGGAACCCTTACAAATGGCAGCATAATAGTGACCATTTGAGACGAATCACTGTTTTGATATTCATGACATGTAAACCCTTTCACTACACAATTCAAAGCCAACCAGGGCACTCCTAGAATGATGCTTATTCATGCAGTTTCCCATAGAGAAGTGATTAGGAGAGAACCTTTTAATAAAAGTCAAGGGATTGTTAAATGTGAGGGATCCTCTTTCTTTTCATCAAATGTAAACGTTACATATGTCACTATCTGCAAAATATCTATATTAAATATCACATGTCTTTATTATTTAATAATCATGTAATATGTTTATATATATATAATATCTGTAACATATTCAACTATCTATCTAAATATCTGTCTGCAAAACATGTTGGCGTTCGGATACTATATATAATGGAAGTATTTATAGTTACAGCAGATCACATAACAGTTGTAAAACATGTGATGGGATTAGTTACTGTTTAATGGCAGTGGTTACTAAATTCATCTTTCAGGGTCATAGTGAAAGAATACCCAATCTGCTGGTCAATTAAGTACGGATGTACATACTCTTGTGACAAACAAATGAAATACTACATTATTTGAGAAGTGAAATATCAGAAATCACTACATGCCCTTACGAAAATACACTAAATTGACATGTGATCACAAGTTAAACACAACAGATAAAGCACATGTACATGTATATTCCTGGTATCAATTTCAAATATAAAGTCACTTGTTTTCATGTGTGCTTAAAACATGTGAACATACTTCACAAAGTGAAGAAATGTGTGTTTCTACATGTGGCAGAACCGCGACAATCTAACCCGTTAATGATAGAATACATAGATAACTTGGACGATATGTGTCATATAAAACCCTGTGTTTTCACACAATGGTTTTCTGGGTACAGGTTGTCACAGGAATTTGTGACACCGTGTTTGGAGGTTTCCGCCCTTTCTTAAGGGGGAACACCTAGTAATGTTTGACAAAAGATGTAAACTAACAAATCTATGTCAATCTGTGACAAAATCCACATAGTTTTATGAAATATCCTTTGTGTCTGTAATCTTTCTTAGCTTTGAACACAACTTAAGAACCTTTAACAATTTTCTATGAAGGGTGCGTGCCCCTTATCCACACTTTACAGCAAGGGAAGGATTCAGGGATAACTTCGTTTATAGCGGTGTAACCAAAAATGAGTTTCAACCCATACCTGGGATCACAAATGTTCACATGTCAAACACAACAATGACTAACTATGTATCAAAGTTACATTTTTTTATGCAAAATACCTAGATCTCCAATGGTAATTATAGGTTCCAAAACAATAAATTGGAACTAGTGACAGCTTATTTGTTTATTGTTAGGGTACACCTTGTCCATGGTCTAATGGGATGGTCTAAGGGGTCCCTGGATTAGCGTGGTTAAGTAACTCAGTCAAGTTATATAACACCAAACATAGTACCTGTATTAGGACTGTTATACACAGACATATTTTATAGCTGGATTGTTAGATTTGTTCATCTAATGACAATGTTCATTGCAAGACAGAAATAATAATTAAATATGCCCAAACTAGACATAATGATGACAGCTTAAATAAGCCGTTTGATATGTATACACAAAGAAAGTTCAATATTCTGATCATAGAAGCTTACGTTATGAACTTACCAAAAAGGTCTGCTTCTTTCTGTCTATAGTGACGCCCACTATTCACCAAAAAATTATCTCTATTGGCTAAAGAGCAACTAAAAACATCTCCACTCATAACATTGGAAACCTTGTATGATTGTACTATTGATTTAGATGACAGTTCTATTCGATTTCCAATAAACCTTTCACCTTGATTTGCTCCAGTTACAGACAAGCTAGCTGTCACAGATTCTAATAAATTTGGAGATTCTACAGTGCAGTTGATTTCAGCTGTGGCTCCAGGATTTACTTTAGATACTTGTATGTCAGCAATTCCTGCATGGCAAAACAGAAGTAAAACAAGAAATATAAGCTGCTATTTGTTCTAAGAAAGTGATGTGACGACATTTTCTATAAATTTAGTAAAGATGTTTCTAACATAAAGATAAATAAAACCATGCTTCAGACTATAATTATGGTCATTCAGATCAAAAGCAACCCTAAAGCACCCTTATGTTCAAAACATCTTCTTCTGTCTGCGTTAGGTTGTGACATCATGAGCTGTCTAAACATGAGGAAAAGAAAACCAATTTCCATGATTCACTCTTCAACCTATTATTAAAATCAAGGATGGAAAGAGGAATATGGTAGAGGGAGGGATACGATCACCCCACAGCTAAGTTTTATCATCAATCTATCTATGGATGCTTCTTGATCTATCATTTTGTACTACATCCTCCTTCCCTATCACCCTACTACTCTATCATTCATTTGCAGAAGCAGCAAGACACTTTGTCCTTATACACTCTGTATTCACAGTAAGCCGCTATAGTTAAAGTTATAGTGCAGTTTGTTTGTTCAGAAGGGAATATGTTTTCATTTCTAGTGTTTGGGCAATGTCCACAATAACAGTTTTTTCCTGATATCAAATGTTTATGATCCTAAAATCCAATAATAATTTTTGAGGAAAAAAATATTGTTTGCATTTGATTTTATTCTTTAGGCTGTTGTTACTAATTTGTCAACTTGATTTGATACTTGACAAATAAACTTGTGTTAAGCACTGCTGTATAGTTACTAATAAATAATAATACTGTACCTGTCTGACATGTAGGGTTCCAGGAAACCCATGGCGTCTTGCAAGGGCCATTACAAGTACCGTTGACATTATGACAGTCAATGCAGTGACATTCCAGTTCACAATTTTCACCATACAATCCTGAAGCACATTCTGCGTATGAGTACAAAACAAAGAGCAAATTATGTTTACAGTGAGTGTGCACATATCTGACAATCAAGGTAAATCAATTAGAAAACTGCATACATCTGCAACCCTCAATAAATGTAACATAGGTCTTTCACTTGAACTATAGCTGTTGTAACAAATTTCCAGCTTTCTGTTACATATTTTGTTTACATTTTAACTTCCATGATATCCTAATTTTAGTTGCTTTGGAGAATTGTGAAACCATGGAAATGATCACTGTTTATGTGTTCAAATCTGAAAATTCCAACATATTTAAGTTTAAGAGGAAATGCAGGAGGCTGAAAGATGAAAATGACAGGCAAATACACATTCAATATTACTGAAAATTTGACATGCAAAATAACTATACAAACAAAACTCCTCCCCTCAGCCCACTCAAGTGAAAATGGAGCAAATGTTTACTCCACTGGATCAACAAAGTATGCCAGTGATAAATGACATATGACATAAGGGAACAAGCAAACAGTAACATAATGTATATGGTAATATTGATCCAATACCTTGACAATTTTCATTTGGATCTCGCAGGATGAATCCTTGAGCACATCTGTCATTGTTACACCTTCCTGTATTTTTGTTACAAGCTGCATCATTCTTGCAATGACACTTCAAAAGACACTGATTTCCATAGAAACCTTGTTCACATTGTTCAGGAACTGAAAACCAGAGAGAGATGTTTGCCTAAATGGGTATGTCTAATTGACAATTTGATAAACTTCTTACTTAATTTGGTCTCATTTTTGGATAGACATTTACGTGCAATTACCTACGAATCCTTCAAGGAACATTCACAGTATAAGATAATGTGACACTTATGTCAAAGACATTTATAACATAAAAAACAAACTATTTATGCTGTAAGGGCAGATATTGTTTTTTTAATGCTAGTAATGAATGCAGAATTGGATCAACAACTTTGACATCTCTGTTTTTCTCGTCTGTGTCGATCTTAACATGAGAAAAATTCATGTAATATAAAACCGTTATGTGATGATTGGATCCCATTAACAACTGATACTTTCAAATAATATTACATCAATTAAAAAAAACTAATAAACAACGACCAAATTATCGGAATTATTTAATATATATATATAGATATACATACATATTAAAGACAAAATCCTTGTGTACTCCAAAAGAAAAGGAGTAATGTATTTGAAATATACTGTATTTTTTCTTCAGCAATACTTGGCAGTAGAAAGACTGACTTTCCTATGCCGAGTCCCAATTGGACCGAAATTCAAATACATTTTCTAAAACAGTACTCCTTATTTGTCAATTTTGACATTCCCCTATCTCTATTTTCTTTTGGATTAAACATGGATTATCATTATAATATGTCATGATTATATATATATTGCATTGCATTCCCCTGTTTCAACGATATTATACAAAGCGATTTGAAAATTTTGGTTAACATATTCAAACAAAATTCCAGAATGAACATTGTCTGTAAACTTGACAATGGAAGGTGTGATTGTTGTATATTTAATATATATA
>JAIPMN010040082.1:0-11120 GCA_020650975.1 Apostichopus californicus
GCTCTCTCAAAGATAGATAAATCCTGCGAGAGGGCACGAAAGGAGCCCAGACTCGAAACAACACACGTGACGTCATCTGCATATTGAACGCATTTCACTTTGGCACCCCCTGACACAACGAATGGAACAAGTCTGGAGTCCCTTTCAAAAAGACGAGAGAGGGACTCGCTAAACAAAACATAGAGTAATGGAGACAGAGGGCACCCCTGGCGCACCCCCCTCTCTACGTTAAAAACATCGGAACAAAACCCATTTACAATAACAGAACTGAAACTTTCCTGATACAAAACAGAAATCCATTTACGAAAATTTGGATGCAACTTAAATGTCTCCAATACATTAATTAAAAAACCGCGATCCACCATGTCAAAGGCCTTCTGCTGGTCAAGAGAGAACAATGCACATGGCAGATCACGCTCAATAACAAAGTCGGTCAAGTCGCGCATCAACCACAAGTTCTGCTGGATGCAATGACCCTTCACTGCACAAGTCTGGAGATCACCAACAAGATGCGGCATAGCCAGTGCAAGGCGGTTGCACAAAGCCTTAGCCAGCAACTTGTAGTCCACATTTAACAAGGTGATCGGACGCTTGTTATGAGGATCCAAGGGGTCCCCAGACTTGGGCAGCAAAGTAATCATGCCCAGACGTTGACTTTGGTTAAACAGTCCGTTTGGAAGGCGTCCTCGAAGACGGCTCTGACGTCGGGTCCTATTATTGCACAGAAGGTTCGGTAGAACTCCCTCGGAAGCCCGTCCGAACCCGGGCACTTGCCATTCTTCATCTTCGAAAGCGCCTTCCAAAGTTCAACAGTGGTTATTCCGCTCCCCAAAATATCATTGACATCGTGGGGAACAGTTTTTGTGATTCCCCTCAATAAATCGGCCTGTGCCGACAAGTCGACATTGCCACGCGTAAACAAACTATATATATATATATACATATATATAACTGCTATATAATATCCTAACTGTTCCACACAGAGTTTTTGTTTGTCTTGAGTGTGATTTAAAGTTAAACACAGACTATGAATCAAATCTAAGATTGTGGGTTACTCTTTGTGGAATGGAGCCCAGATCAAATTGTTATCCAATTTCTGCCACCAGACAACTTTGTATAAGTTTCAGGTTTTAAAATACAAGTTGCACATATTTTACTTTCCCAGGAGACAAGCAGTGATCAGGAGGCTGTTTCTGGCTTGAACTCTCCATCACCCTGTATTGTTGTTTCGGGTAAGCTTCTTGAATGTACATTTCGGGTGTTTCTGTTTACAGAGCTTTGTTATTTTCATGAACAATATTTAAGCACATCAGATTTAAAGTATCCCTTGGATCCTGCTCAACATTTTGTTTCAATACTACTGATTGTTTTACCAAGCCTGTCCCCCCCCCCCCCATTGATCCCTTGCTAGGATCAGACTATAGTAGGAATTCCTGTTTCTTAATTCAAATGCAAAGTCTTCCTTTCCAAATTGTGCAATAGAGGTATATACTTATCAAAAGTGTTCTAAATGTGACATGGGAACAAATGTACTAGCTTTCAGTGTGGTAGATACTTGTTAGATACTGAGAAGCAGTTTGCCAAAATTTAGTATAATGTGATATTTAGATGAAAGAGAAGATTCATTTATTGAAGTTACATCTTCTGGCTATGATGGGAAGTGGCTCTAAATATGCCACAACCATTGTCAAAATTTAGGGATCAGTCTGGCGGCAGTAATTTAGACTCAGTTTGGTGTAATGGCATAAACTCTTACTTGAAAGCATCAGCTAAATCCTTCAAATCTCTCATTCAGGTTGGTTCAGAACGTTAATGTCGAGTAGTAAAGGTAAAAATGTAACAGAAACATTGTTTTGAGATTAAAAGAATGACGTGTACATATTTATGAATTAGTATAGAGGGTTTGTAGTCACAATGGGGTAATTGCATTTGGCCTTTCAACTTATGCATAAGGTTTGCATAGAATCCAAGATGCAAGGGAATAGATAGATGACCAATGCTCTTGTTTGGTGTGATACCTATTCTTACAGAGGCAGGGCAGAGAATTTTTTTCTTCCAATGTGGGGGAGGGGTTGTCCACTGATTTAGGCTTTGCATCATTCAGTGAAAAATCAGTGGGTTCTGCTTGCAATTCACTTTTGATCTTGTCATTGCAGTTTCTAGGTTAAGTGTTTAATGGACATACCTTTTTTAAGGTCCCTAAAAAAGTAACTACTCTTGAGAATGTCACATGATAATCCTTCAGTAAAAGAATGGAAACATATTGTTAGTCCGTAACAGCACTAAAAAAATTCAATTTCGGCAAATAATGACAAAGTCAAACTCGGATTGACATTTTTATCTTTCTTTGAATATTGATATCACAGGAACCAAACTGTTGGCCGGACGGAAGTATATGATCGCAGTTGACAAGGTAGTTGTCAATCATGTTATTGCTGATTTTCAGAGTGCCCTTGCCTACCTCTTTGCCACATACTATGTTTTAAACATTCAGTATCCTGCAGACAGCTGTGTGACATTGGAGTTCATCCAGAGGTAAGTGTTAATGGAATATGAATGAATAATCGTACAGTAGTGGTTATAGCTTGGATTGGAGTTGTAACTCATGGTAGTGTTTTCCTTGTATAGTGTGTTTTCTACCAACACTTGGGAAAGACTTGAACCAGTGTAAATTTCATGTAACAGTACCTTCAATGGTATTTTAAGTTGGGATCATGATCTTCTCTCTAGACAGACAAATTATGACTTACTTGTGTAACTACTCAATTTGTCTGTCTAGAGAGAAGATCATGATCCCAACTTAAAATACCATTGAAGGTACTGTTACATGAAATTTGGTCATAGTCTAACTTAACAATTATTTACCTCAGTTTAGATGAACTGCTGCAGTAGGTGTTTAGTGTTAAATAGTAACAGCATCATTAATTTGAAGATTGTAGAATATTTATGCAGTGACATTATTTGCAGAGCCCTAGTCCCATCAACATTGGGATTAAACTTGCAACAAAATGCACAGTTGAAAAAGTTGATCCTGATCGTTGCTCCAAGAAGATCAGTGTCCTATTTCCTTTCAACTACAATCCACCTGCATTTTGTCGATTTTGAAGTTGATTCTTGTGTTTCATCGTGGGACTTTGTTAATAATTTACTGCTTGTAGAATTGTATAGATGAGACCCAGGCTTTAATCCTTCAAACTGTGCATTCCAAATTGATTTCATGGACAGTCTTCTTGTGGAATTGACTGTTATAAACAACAACTGTTCTCCCAAAAAAAAAGTCATAAAAGAATTGTGAATAAGGAAATATGCTTGAAAATGTTTTGACCACAATCATTATGACTTTCATAATTATAAATACAAACTAATATGGAAGCAATGTGAGTAGCCATTTAATTTATACCTGAAACAGTGAAGTGAGTAATTAATGTGCAACAAATTTTCCGAAGTATCATGTTTTAAAGACATGGTTTTCTACTGGTGAAGTGTCAAGGTCAACGAAGAAAATATTAATTCCCACCAAAAGTAACAAAAATCAACTAATTATTTTTTTGGCAGGTGCTTTGTTGGAATCAACCCACCCACATCATGAAAAAGTAGGAAATCCTCAGCCATCAATCCCAAAGTGCTGTCTCTTTTGGGACATATCAAGGATGAGTCAACAGTGTAATATGGTGATCAGTGGACTTATTTCGAGTTTAGTTACTACAGGAACCATTTAGAAACGTTTGTTTTTGGGTTTTTATTCAACTCATTCAAAATCAAGTTAAGATGGTTACTTCTGGCTGGAACCTCAATGTCGCCTTTAGCCACTCTTAGTGTTTCCTTCATGTATATAGACATTCAGCTTATATGTAAGGCACGTTCAGGTGGATGATGTTTTTATGTACTACGATCAGTACTGAGTACACAGACATGAAATAATCTGCACACCAATCTCCATATTCTGTGCCTCTAAAGCAGAATGGTTTCAGATGAAATTTTGTTTGAGATAATTAAAGAGAACTGAAATCTATGCATTTTCATGGGCTTTGCATCACATTTTCTACCTAAGGTGGACTTGAAGCAAGCAGGAGATGAGACTGTAGAGTCTGTTTAAGGAATTCTATTCATTCATGTTGGCATGTTATTCAGACATATAAAGTATTGATTAATATGAAGTTCTATTACTAACACTATATTGTTACACCTGCCTGCTAAAAGTTCACTTTTGATAGTAAATGTGACACCTTCTATGACCTTACATTTGAAATTGACTGCAAATTTGTGCCCCCTTCTATCCTCACCCTAGAGTGCTATTCAATTGAAGAAAAATTTCATCCAGTGGATTTCCTGATCATAGCATGCATTAAGGCAGTAGCCACGAAAGGAAACTTTCCAATAAGTATCAATGTTTACAAGGACAATGGGTTCATTTCAATACCAGTGCTCATGCACATTGGACCATTCCTTAAATGGTGAAATGTTTGCCATTTTTCGTTTTCAGTGGGTGAGTTTGTACTATGTGATATTATTCAAACTACTTCATTTAAAAAATGTGATTACAGTGTGTAATGCCACAAAACTATACTAACGTATGCTTGTCTATTACTGTGTGTAGTGTAGGGTCTATAGGAATTGCACGGTCTAAGCATTAGGACCAAGTTTTCCCTTTCTCCATCCCCTACCCCAGTGAAATACTCCATCAAATAATTATTAATGTACTTGTGAGAATATCCAGTTCTGGGTCGAATTAATATTTCAGTCTTGGTATTCATAGTGACATCTGGTTTGGAATTGACAGGGCCTGGAGTGTATATTGGCATGCACCAATTTGTTCAACATTGAAAAAGAGTTTTACTGTTTCAGTTTTGGACTTTAAGTTACTTCCTTGTTGATTTACTAAGTTCTGTGTTTTTAGTTTCCATTTTGACATTTGCATTGCAGAAATGATTGCATTTTCATGATATCATGGCTCAGCTTTTTATGAAAATGTTTGAAAGTTGTGTAATAATAATTAGAAAGTTTGAAGCTTTTAACGTCAATTAACCCTTAAGCCTACCATGTAATAAGGGTTTGGCTAATGATTCTTTTCCACTTTAAATGCCCACTTTGGGATAGTTTCAGGGTGTTTGTCTTCCCAAACTGGGGTGTCTTCCACTTCAAGCGTTGAAAAATAATGTTTGAAACTGATTTACACAAGATGATCATATAGTTGTTTTTGAATAGTTGGTCATAAGCCACATGCCTTGGCCAACTCTATGGAGATATTTTAATACTGTGAGGAGGCTGACATAATATAGTATATGATTATAAATACATTACAAGGATATTATTGTATGAAAAATCTGACTTTAGCTTAATATTCGGTGAAGAGCTTTTTGCAGTATATGCCATTTAGAAAGTTTATAATTGCAGTCAGTTTGTAAAATTAAGGGTGACATAGTTTGTGTTTTTTTTGGGCAACTTAATTGGCCCTAAGCAAAGATAACAACAAATGAAGTAGCTTTCAAGGTATTGCTTTTGGTGTAAGGTGATCTTACCACCTCTTGAGAACAGTTGCAAAACCTGTATCTCTTATTGTCCTATACAGACTTTTGTAACTGGTTTGTAATTGCCTTGGCCTGAAGTTTGTGATATCAGTCACCAGTCTTTTCTCAAATCTTGAAAAGTAGAATTATTGTTTCAGTGTTGAAGTTTAAGTTCTCTACTTGTTGTTTTATAATTGAGTTTTTGTGTTTCTAGTATCTACGTAAGAAGCTTTTAGTTTTAGTAAAGTGGTGAAAAGTGATAGGTTAAAAGCACGTTTGTATGTGCATGTTTTTGGGGAAGACCTCACTCCAAGATGAATGAAGAAGTTGTAAATAAAGGGTGAAAATACACATGAGCATTTCAACGTACTTCTACCGTATATTTTTGGCGTATTCCTTAAGTACGTACTTTCTTTTTGTAGAAACCTTGCCGTAAACTAAGACAGATAAAAAAATCAATCAATCAATCAATTTATTTTAATTGTCAATATCAAATTTTCACACTTATGTTTCTTTTTTTATGCAATTGATAAACCATTAATAATTCACATAAAAAACTTGTTAAAGGACAGATTTGGTAGACAAACACGTTAAAAGCGTCTGTAAAAAAAACATAAATTTGAATTTTATCAGAAGATTTAAGCAAATTGACTGAACGATTAACATCCAAATCCTGTAAAAAAGACAGAATTTAGGAGTAAAACCGTCTGAAAAAAACAAAATTGTTTTAATTTTATCAGACGATTTGGTAAATTAACATCAAAAACTTGTAAAAAGACAGAATTTAGAAGTAAAACCGTCTGTCAAAAAACAGACAAACTGTCATTTTATCACACGATTTGGTAAATTAACATCGAAAACTTGTAAAAAGACAGAATTTAGAAGTAAAACCGTCTGTAAAAAAACAGACAAAACTTGTAATTTTATCACACGATTTGGTAAGTTAACATCGAAAACTTGTAAAAAGACAGAATTTAGAAGTAAAACCGTCGGTAAAAAAACAGACAAAACTTGTAATTTTATCACACGATTTGGTAAGTTAACATCGAAAACTTGTAAAAAGACAGAATTTAGAAGTAAAACCGTCGGTAAAAAAACAGACAAAAATTGTAGTTTTATCAGACGATTTGGTAAATTAACATCGAAAACTTGTAAAAAGACAGAATTTGGTAGTAAAACACAATAAAACTGTCTGTAAACAAACAGGAATAAATTGTAATTTTATCAGAAGAATTTAGTTAAATATACATGAGAAAAATGCTAAATAAAACAATTTTTATGTTATTCTATTTAACAGATTATTGTTGTAAAAATTTTAAGTGGAAAAATATGTAAAAAGAAAACTTTATTTTCCAGTTAATTTCTTTTTACAGTTTGTCTGTAAAAATAACAGGAAACGATTGGAAACTTTGTTTACAATCGTTTCCTGTTATTTTACAGAAATTTTTTTAACAGTGTAGCAACCTGTTCATTAGTAATGAAGGAGGAGGTGGTAGCAGCCTGTCCATCACTAATGAACGAGGTGGTAGCAGCCTGTTCATTACTAATGAACGAGGTGGTAGCAGCCTGTTCATTAGTAATGAACGAGGTGGTAGCAGCCTGTTCATTAGTAATGAACGAGGTGGTAGCAGCCTGTTCATTAGTAATGAACGAGGTGGTAGCAGCCTGTTCATTAGTAATGAAGGAGGTGGTAGCAGCCTCTCCAAAACTAATGAAGGAATGATAACAACCTGTCCATTACTGATGACCTCTTCTGACCTGAGATGACCTTTGACCTGACCCAAAAATATTATAGGATGATGCGAATGTCCAGCGCTGAACAGCACAAGTAGCTTCTCTCTAGTTGCGTCACTAACATCTCGCTTTCGGTTGGTGTCAGCACTTGTTATCTGATGGTTATGATTCCAAACAAGCCAGTTCACAAGTTATGTTTATATACAGTTAATAATAATAAAGTCTTGGTCAGAGGTCACATCAGTACACATGCTGACATGCACTGCACAGTGCACAGACAGTGTATGGTACAGTCTTTGCAAACCATCATCTACTAGCATCGTAAAACAACCAAAATTCTTCGCCACACAGTCCACGCAACAATGTCGGCCAGATCATAAGACTCATCTAAATCATACCTGTGACGGCCTCGGACATCAGCACAGGGCCTCTTCTTCACCACTATATACAACTTGCTAGGACACTTGGTGTTCTTGGAGCCTTTCCTCTGATCAGCTGTTGCGGATCGTGGACATGTGTTATGCTGACAATGAAGATCCACCTGTAAAATCAAATTGAAAAAAGTAAGATCAGGCTTGCGAATGAGTTCCGATATGGTGCATGCTTAATTAATTGCCTTATTATCATTGCCAATGCCAATTTCAATAGAAAGTAAAATACAAAAATCATGGTCAAAGCATTGAAAAGATAATTGGACAATCTGACAAAACAAGATATGTTACACTAGAGAAGCAGTTTACTGTAGATGTATTCAGGTAGGTCTGATTACAATTTTTAATTTTGTGCATACATTTTAATATAGACAACATTCAGTTCAAATCCTTTTGTGAACTTTCCTCCAGAGGGCTTCTGTAGAATTACACAGCTGGCACTGATTTTCTATTTTCAGTTGTACACTTTTACTATGAAAACTATTGTAGATACATGCAACTGCTATGTTGTACAATTTATTGTAAGGGACAAAAGGTTTACCCACAGTGTGGCCTATAGAGACAGCTATTTCATTCCAAGGTGCCAGCTTTCCAATATGACACATACCCAATTTAAGAGCGCCACGGCCCACCCAATAACCTTCTTGCAGTTATAGCTAAATTATACATACCCGGTAGGTATTCTTCTTTTCACAGTGTGGATAGGTCTTGCTGACTCGCCATGTTGAAAACGAGGCATACTGGAAATTTTTCAACCAGACATCAGCATCATCCTTGGTGTCTAGTGGTAATCGAATGGTGCACTCGATGCTGTGACCATCCTCTTCATAGCTACAAACCATGTAGTTGTGGCCCTCTACCAGTGCCGGGAGAATAGACTAGAATTTAGGGAGAAAGAAAACACATTTTTCAAGAAATGAGTGATTATTTTAATGTGGGGACCAATGTTCGCGCTAACGTGCGGAGTTGCGGGATTCACGCACACATGATCAGAACCCCGCTAAGAAATAAATACACTGAACCTGTATGCGCGCGTTTCAGATGGACCGTTAATACGTGCGTATCTGTTTCTCCCGTTACGTGATCAGTGTATCTGTTGCGTTGAAAGTGGAATTGCGTGTGGAATTGCTCCAGTGGGACCCGGCTTAAGGGTTTGAACTTACACTTGGCAGCATGGGGGTCTGAAGTTCTCATCTGTGCCAGGTCAAGTCAATGACTGCAAAATCAGAATAAACTCACACTATCCAGGGATTTTAGATAATTGGTTATCCAATTATATGGTCCATGCCAGAAGCAATCCTTCACGAACTAATCTTTGCTTATAGGATCAGGGGCTTTGTTGGCGTGAAAAGGGGGAGGGTGGGGGCTGGGTGGGGCGCGGTGTTTTTGTGGGGCACCCCACAAGAAGAAAATGCATTGCACAGTCACTGTGTCGATATACAACAAGCATACAGAAATGCACATTAAAGGGTTTGTTCTACAAAGAGGATTATTAATTGCCTTTTACAAATATACTTCGTTCATAGAATACACAAGTTTCTATTACACCATCCTACAAAATGCTGATGCCAAGATGTCCAACATCAATTTATATCTATTTCCCATTCTTTTGCTATTCTTTTCTTCTTCAGGGAGTCTCCCACATTGTTGCGCCGCTCTCATTGGCTTTTTGGGGGACTTCCTTTCACACTGTTGTAAAAAAAAAATATATATATACATTTCGGTGATTTAGGCTGTAGACCTTGACCTTTCACAAACGTTGATAGCTTGAGATAGGGAGTGATAGGAGTATCATAGTAGGGTAGTGTGATTGACTTTGTGGATCGTCTTAACCAAGCAAATCTGGTGATCGTTAAAAACTAGTCCTAAGGGTCACAAGGTCAAATGAGGTCAAAAGGTCAAAGGAGGTCACTAGATGCAGTTCACACAGACGAACACATCAGCTTTTTATTACGCCATTCCCCCCCCCCCCCCGGAGTGTTTCGTTGCCAAGATATATAAGGGTTGTCCTCTATTGACCTTGACCTGACAACAAAAGTATTAGGGTTCATGCTCAACATATGTGCAACCCACATTCCTAACATGAACTTTATACATGCTTGCATTCTTTAGATATAGTGCTAACAAGCTTTTGTCTTCCCATCACCTTGAACGACCTTGACCTCACGCCAAAGACAATAGAGTTTGTCCTCACCATATGTGCAACTCACACACCTAATTTGAACTTCATGCTTGCGTTCTTTAGATATCATGCTGACAAGCTTCTGGTGTTTTGCCCTCTCATGACCTTGACCTCAAACCAAAAACAATAGGGTTCATTCTCACCATATGTGCAACCAACCTAGGGCTACCTAATTTGAACTTCATACCTGCTTGCGTTCATTATATATTGTGCTGACAAGGAGTGTCACACATACGCACACCAGTGTGACTGCATCTAGATTCTTTTTGCCTTCGGCAAGGAATCAGAAAGGGGGATATAATCAAATAATTGACTGTTTTTGTCGCATCTGGTGGAATGCAGTGGTCTTCGTAACAAACGACAGCGCGCCTCCTGCCATTGAAATAGTACGCACTGATTGACTCTCGATCGGGCACAATACATATCCTAGGCCTACTAACTAACGTTAGGCTTTTATACCTTTATATCTATAAGTATAGGCCAACCCTTGGTTAGATGCAATGGCCTAGTCTACGGTATAACCTAGGCCTAGGCTAGTCCTTGCCCATTCCGCATTAGGCTAAGGGTAGGAGTCACGAAATTTGGTACCACCTATATACTACAGTATTACTACTGGCCTATTATAATAGGCCAGTAGTAACTTTTACTAGGGTGAGTAAGTCAGTTCATTCTTCATAGTCAAGTTTCGTTTACCTGTAGCCTTGGGAATGCATCCAGGTTTTCATATGGAAAAGTCCATGTTATTTTGCTCTCCGTCATGGCGAACTAGGACTAGGAACTAACAAAAACCGATGCCCATATCCAGTCGACGTACGTGTGATTCGCACTAGCCTTATAATAAGACATATAGGCTAAGCTAGTACAGTGCATGCACGCGATATCCAAGTAGTTGTGTGATGTACGAAGCATGGTACGGTATTTGTAACAATAGCAGTATAGTACAGTGCATAGGTCATACCAAACTTTCCTGAAGTAGGCCTACTGCACATGTGCACTGATTGAGACACGCCTCCTTTATGTTAATTACCCACAACCATCTTGGGAAAAAAATCACGCAGGCGGCCAGGGTCTGTAGTGTACAACTTAGTATACTATACTTTACGTAACCATTAGTGCATATGAACAATATCCACATTCTGTCTTAACTAGTAACGAAATGTGCAATCTGCAAGTTAGCGATGCGAAGAGGTGGGCATACATTTAAAGTGTAGGATTTTCGGACCAAAATGTGATTTATTTATTTACGTTGTTTTTTATATGAACGGG
>JAIPMN010040084.1:0-27850 GCA_020650975.1 Apostichopus californicus
AATAATATGTTATTAAAATCATTTCAAAGTGTTTAACCTCACCTAAATCCTGTCTTCAACAAATCTCTGAGTCCAGTGGACTTGAATTCCAAATCCACCAGTTCTGGCTTGTTTGGGTCAAAGGTCAAGTTGATCAGCTGTTGGAGAAGAGGTGAGTACGATGCAGGCCTTGTGCCAGATCCTGTATCCAGAATGGAACTGTAAATTGGAAGCAAGAGCACAAAATAAAATATCCCTTAACAATACGTGGAAATACCACATGTATACAAATGATGAACTTTACCTTAAAACTTAGCTTAAGACATAATACACAAATACTACAGTGCATTCCTACCATCCCCAAACAATTGTCCTCATTTACAGAGATGAATGTGATCACATGAATATCCCTAGAAAATATCACGTGTTACATCACAATCCCAGGATAAGACTGATACCAAAATGCCGATCCATGGGAGCAGCCCCAAAAGCCATAAGCTGCCAACAATGACAACTGGTTTACTTAATGTCAGGAGAGATAAACCCTTTATTATTCCAAGGGATTTAAACTACCACAATGGTTCCACACCGTCCACACAGAGCTCCCATTGCTCCACAACTTTACAGTAACATGGTTACAATATATAGATATGTGTGTGTGTACTTTTATCTTACATGTATGTATATTGTTTCTGTTGGTGTTTTTACCTTTTCATTCAACTTTTCTGTTTTTTGTTGACTTATTTTTAACTGTATTCTGTTTATAACTTTGATATTTTATGTGTTTAACCAGTAGCACTGATCACTGTTGAGCAAGCTGCTAATATTATGAAATGCTCGTCCTGCTTACCACATTCTCTTGATTTAATAATACCAGCTTTTTATGAATAAAGTGCACAAATACCTCATTTCTTGTAGGTTGCTCCGACTTGTTGACAAACCCTGGAGTCTGGATATAATTTCATCTGCGACAGATTCAAGACCTTCCTGGGCATCGCTTGTAACTGAAGAGATATGTGCAAAATGATTGATAATTAATTCTAAACAGATTCATTAACAAAGACATTATTGCAACCTGAATGCATCGTAGAAACCACAAATATCAATCGAGCAACCCCCCCCATCTCTGCCACCCCACCCCTTCCTCATTAAGGTTTTATACATTTTTTTAAGACATATTCAAAATTGCTTTTATACAAATATGCATATAAAATGCTTTCTTGTGAGAAGATATCCTCTTAGGGAACATTCGCCAAGTGTGAATAATATAAGAGATAATTTAATTGGCACTTGACACAATTTGCTCCAGTGTTAATCATTTTTGGTTGACAAAATTTCAGTGAAGACTGAAAGCATTGAAGCAAAAGAGTATCCAATTCTTGTTTGTCTTGTTTCAATTAACCACATTTTACAAAATAATCTCACCTAGCTCATTAATTATATTTGATGTTTTAAAGTCTCTTCTGAGTAATCCAACCATTTTATTCTTGAGGTCTTCTTTATGTGCTTGAGTCCATGTCAGCTGGTCACCGGTTAATGATACCACAAAACACCACAGCAGTAAAATCTCTTCCACCGTTAAACTTGGCCTATGAAAGCAATGATAGGAGTAAATAATTTATTCAAGGCTAAAAAGGTAAATTACCAATTGTTGTCCACAGAGATGGAGTAAAGGACCATATAACACGACTATTGGTACAGACTATATACAAACGTTCGAAAAAACTTTCAACTATGCTCGAAAGGTTCATCGTTAATAAGAGAAGAGAACGAAATATCATTTTCATTCTGAATATTCCTCGAAAAACTTCAGACGTTTTCAAGCTACCATGTTTAACTAGTCCAATGTTTTCTTAGGTGGTAGGTAGTGTGATCAAATGTGGTCAAACTTCAAACAGAAGACTGCATATATATACTTTCCTGACAAGAAGGGGAGGTAAGGGGGAGCCAGGGAGGGGGCTACAACACTTGGTTCCATGGGTCAAGTAGGGGCTATTGGAAAGTATTGCTGCACAGAATAACATTATAAAGAGAATTTATCCCAACTTCCAAGTAGAAAGATGAATTTTGAGATTTCAACTAAAAAATCATCACACTAACTTCTCTTTGTTCAGTTCTTCTGTCATTAGGTTATGCATGTGGTTCCAAACGACATCGTTGGCATCCTCTCCTAGCTTCTGAATCAGCAGCTTCTCCTTGGATGCCAGATCATCTTGATGAGCAAATTGTTGATGTGAGAGGGTTTGAACACAAGCTGTTGATAATTGTACTATTGCACTGTGTTTTGCTAGAACTTCTTGGTTATTTCTAAGGAAACAAAAATGGGTTTTGCTTAGCGGAAGTAAACAGTTCGACCAAAAGACTGTACACCTTGCCGAAAAATATAGCGTAAATGACAATATGATATGTCCATGTACATTGCAATTCATGCCTACACAGCTATGAATGATTCAAACCCTGAACCTAATGATTGTGGGGTGGACACTCGAAAGGCTACATTCACACCTTTACTTTCTTGCTTTTAAAGGACAAAGGTAAATAATATTTATAGATCCCTACTAAGTCATCCAAACATATCTGCAAAACTACTTTGACAAACCTACATTGCACAAAAATAATTGCTACTTTTCAAGCCTTACAGAAGACATTATGTTACCTGAATAGCTTCAGTTTTGCGTTGAGCGAATCTGCTGTCACCCTTCCAATCTTAGTAACCGATGCATCCATTGGTAGTTTTGCCTTTGAAATGGTCTCAACCAGCTGACGGTTAACTGCTATCAATGCATCTGTCTGCTTTCTGGAGGTAATCAGCGTCGACAGGAGTTCTCTTGACGATGCAACTTTGGGATGAGCGAGACATCCAGGCGGTAGAATCTTTAAGTCGGAGCCACTGTGTATAAAATAAGTGACAATGACCATGTAGAGTGAAGTTCAACCTAGTCACTTAACTATTTAATTAATTAATTAATTAATTAAGGGAAATTAAGGGTTTCATTTAGCACTTCAAGTAAGGATAAATCATGTATGTAAGTGTGTATGTATGAATGTATGTATGTATTTTAGATCCTCCTGCAAGCAGGAACTCGCGAAGAAGCCTCATTGGCTTATCAAAGCCGCAAGCTGACCGTAGTCAGTCTCTTAGATTCATATTTAACGTCCATGATTATGAATTGTCAATTGTAAACTCTGTAACTGGAGGACATACATTAATCTTGGAGTGACTCAAACCGGGGACCTTATGATTGTAAGGCAACATGAAAGGCAACATGTATAACAAGGCTAGAAATATTACATCAAATGTGAAATATCACAGGAAGATATATCATATACGGCTGACATGAGATCAGACATTTTTTCCCCATTATTTTCTAACAAAGTAGAGGTCAACTCAATTTTGTTACTTTACAAGGGAGAATTCAGCAGATGGGAATCATTTATTTCATCAAACCAACTATATATTATACTTTCACACAGAAATATAATATATTTTAGGGAATACTTTATCAAGTATCGCATTGCAAAATGCTACACCATACGGACAAATTGCTATACAAAAAATAAAACAATGTACAGCAGTTATGTACACAGAAACCACATTGTTTTATAAGAGACAAAATTAACAGACTTCATTACAGCTACACAAAATGCGAACAGGAAAATATTTCCTGTATTTGACTAGACAAGGTTTCTGCCACCATTTCTGATTATAACCATGAGCATTACAACAAGTATGAACCTGCCCAAATTTAATACTAAAATGAAACCGTTATTCTCTGTTTCTATGAACTTTCATTATCTGTTCGACAATGTTGATCAAAGACAGTAAGGAACATAAAATTAGAATGAAATTAATAAATAGTGTCTGCAGGTGATAAGCAGGTGATACTAGTGGGTTTAAATAGAAGTAATAGAGTCCAGCAGCATGAGCGTATTTATAAACGTTTGAAAGTAAAATGTAATTTGGTGGAAAATGGTAATTACCATAAACAACCATTTAACATATCTGTGAGAAGATTTGTAACACTAAATATACCTTTTTAACATTCGACATACCTGTGAGAAGAAAAGAAGTTGGACATGTCCAGGGCAACATCAGCTTTGTGACCAGGTAGTGAGGGCAGCAAAGCAAAAACCTTGTCTAAGAAACTATCGTGGTGATGACCTGTTGTTGCAGTTAAATCCAAGGTGCGATCGACTATGAGCAGGCTGGCTTTCTGTTTTGCAGCCTAAGAGCAGAAACCGATAAATAAGATAGATGATGGATGCATCCATTCCGCATTCTCCCACTCCTCTCCCCTCCCTCCTCTCCCCCCTCCCATTCCATTCCATGAGAACAAAGAAGACAGGTGCAAATTTGAGTTGTTGATAAAACTTGGTACATTTTTTCCCCTTGATGACTCCATATTTAGAACTATTGTCATCAGAAATTTATTAAAACCATATTCTGGTAACAGATAATATATCAGACTCTTGCATGATAAGGAAACTTAATTTTTATACTCCACACTGCTAGCTGAAACCCACAGCATGTTGTCAATTCTAGATTGAATTGATTGGAGGTGACTTTATCCATGGCAAACTAAAACCTGTTATTCCAAAACTACTACAGGTGGTCTGTGATGTCAGTCAGTACATCATACTACACATACTTTTCTTGCCTTCTGAATCTCTTTGTGAATTTTAAGTGTACTTTTCATTGTTTGCTGATTAAAAATGACAGACTGAAGAGCAATAAATTTTGTATCACTTGAATCCATTAATAACACATATCAACATGAACCCTTTCGGAATGAACATTTATATGAATTGATCCATGACAAGAATACCTCATCTGTACTTCATACATACGTACCTTCCTCCTTGCTTTAGCAGACTGTAAGCCGGCCAGTTCTGTGGCTACAATTCGACTGGTTGCACCCAAACAATACACTTCCTCATTGACTTCTAGTTCTTCACACAAGCTACTCAACGTTGATACCAGTTTCTGAGAAGAACCACAGATAAAATTCTCTTAATCTGACATTAATTGTCTTATCCTTTATTACATTATGTCAACTGATGCAAATTCGACAGATAAAATTAGCTTATCTTACATAAATTGTCTTATCCTTGCTGTCATTATGTCAACTGATGCAAATTTGCTTCCCTGACAATTTTCTTCACTTTGAATCGTACCAAATCTTATCCATGGCATCTTGGAGCAAAATGTTCTCTCCGAAACCAATAAAAATGACGCAACACCAATAAAATTGACACCAATAATATTAATCATAATAATATTGAGGATGTATAAAGCGCAGGCATATCCATCGGTACTCAAGGCGCATCACAATATTACCCTGGTCAATGATGACCTGTCAAACATAGAGACTATGCCTCCCAATATTACTCTAGCACTCAAATGATCTTATTCATTTTCTTTTCATATCAGGAAATCTATCTATATATTTCTGCCAAACAAGATTGGCAGATAATGAAAATCTTAGAGATTTAACTTACCTTGATGATGGTTTGTCTGTTCTCTGGTAAGAGGTCAAGGGTTAAATCATCTATAGTTAATGCTTCCTTCTTCTCTGACTGCAAAAAATGGTAAGAAGAGTATATAATGTATCCATGTTAGTTGTCAAAAAGAAAAGACAAAAGAAAGAGAATATTTGAGAAGGAAGAGAAATGTGAGAAAGGATGTGTGCTTCAAGCCTAGTACTCAAGCTTGTCCTCGAAGCTGAGTCCTGTACTTATCACTAGATTAATTTTAATATTTTTGCATTGAGAATGCTAAGAAAAGGTACTAGATAAAAAACTCAGAACAATTTGCAAAAGTCACATGCAGCCTCGCTACTTGATTTGGCATTCAAGTTATGAACTGGCAAAATCAACTTTTTTTATGGCGTAAGTCTAAACCAGAAATTTCAGAACCACTGTTGTGCAATAAAAGTTGCTGAACGACATACTCTGTTACAATACTTTGAAATACAATCAGGTCTGTCTAATACCAAAAACTCAAACTAACCTGACGTATCTAGCTTCTTTTCACTACTTACTTAACGTACATAACAATATTTCACTTTCCACTTGATTTACTCCGATTGACTACTGCACTATTACATAATAACTCTAAGAAGTACTTCATCTTGGCCAGAAAGTAATGAGTAGCCAGTAAGTGCCATTTACTATTTTGACAAGTAGTAGATGTCCTCGAGGTATGAAAAATCTACTTTGACATCAACGTGCTCTTTTTTATAACTTGGATGATGCGAGTCATAAGAAATGATGATATGTCAAATGCGACAAGCTGTTTTAAAGTTTAATTCCACACTTTCTACATTCAACTAGTTTCAAGGAAAGGCGTTCTGTTTAATACCAGTTTGCCTTCCCTTGTTTTTCATTTGTCTTAGAATATAATAACACTGCCAGACTTTGTCTTTACACACTGGAAATACTCTTCAACCAGCCGTTACACAGTACTGTATAAGATCATGATTTCATATGTATATTTATATTTATAAGACCAGAAATTTCATACGCCACCTTTGTTATAGTTTTCGACAACCTTGGCACATCACTGGTAAGGAATGGCCAAAATTCAGAAAACGCTGGAGCAAGGAACAAGGATGAACATACACTGGCAAACGAAAGTGGGATGTGAACAACTTCTGCATGGCAACCCTGACAAAAGAAATATAGTGCAATTGAAATAAATGCAAACCGATAGAGAGAATTCAATCTTTCTTTCCATTAGATTAGCTTATTCATCATTTTGGCCCACCCTAGAACTATAACTTCTAAAATGTAGCCTATGTTGATTACAGGTAGAGTAGAGGTAAGAGGACACTTTAACACCAACATTTTGAATAAATTAACTTTCTCAGACAAACATTCCTTAAAGGTATGCTGTATTGGCCCCAAATATGCAAGATATTCAAATATGGTCACCTTTGGTCAAAATTCTTAAACTGCATGTTTCATTACAACCGTCGAGGAAATTTTCCTCAATGGGACATTCAGTCATCTTGTGTGTTCCTTCAAAATTGTCTGAGAACAATTTGGAGATTAAAGACCTCCAGGAAAGTACTTTTTGAAAATTTTCTAGCAATTATAGTTTTGGGGCCTATACTGACTACCTTTAATGAATACAATGCCCTATGCAGACCTTGGAAAACAATCACTATACTGTATATACCCTATGTGTGTCATAAAATTTCAAAGGATCCTCTCTCTTCTTTTTAACTTGGAAAGTCTTTGCCAAAGAAGGGAAAGTCAAAGAAAATGGTTAGTTAATTTTAATCTGAGGAAATAACACACCATAAGTGTTAAAAGTAATTATAACAAACCTCTTGGTTCATCCATGCTACAAGTTTTGCTTCAACCTCTTTAAAGAAGTCATTGCCTTCACCCGGTTCTGTGGATTGAGGAACATCAGTAGCTGTGCTGGTGAGATGTTGATGGAGTGACTGAGATACAGAGGTGATGACAACACAATTCTTGAAATTGCTGTTGCTGATGATATCATGGATTATCTGCTCACATGTGTCCAATATGAGGTCATTAACAATGAAAACTGCTCTCTTATCAGTTTCATCACCATTCTGTAAATACAATAAAATAATTGGAAGGAAGAGATATCCGACTGATACATTATTTCAAATGTATTCTAGAAATGACATATCCCCACTTAAAACTGCAGGGGGCTGGGAAAAATATCACTTTCTGTCATACACTATCACTCATCTGTTTTTTTCTGCTATACATGATGCACATAACACTGTTGGCTTAGCCTAGAACTTGAAAGTGAAATGTGAATATGGGGTCCTTCCAAAGTTGGGATCAAGTCTCTTATTCACCAGTTGGATTGTTCCATTTTTTATTAGGGATATTTTACAGCAGCAAAGTTGTTTTTCTGCTCAAATTATTTTGAGAACAATAAACTCGCATCCCTCACGGTTCAAAATTATTTTATAGAAACAGTTTTACACAATTGCAGTGGACAGAATTTTTTTGTCAGAGGGACAACTTTGTTGCTATAATTAAAATACATCTAATAAATAAATGGAACAATCCACCCGGACAATCCAAAGTGGATACCTGCTCCTTTAAAACTAAACATTCCCAGTAACAGGCAAGAAACTAACACATTGTACAATACAATCCCACAATTGAGAAAACTAAATTGTGGCATAGGGGTCTATGTTTGTACTAATTAGATAAAGTGGTGCACATGCATGCTGTAATTTTGTTCCTATCGTATCACAAACTTTGTGACAATGGCTTCAGTAGCTAGTATATTAGGCCCCAATGCTGGCAGTAGTGATACCCTTTCTCTGCTCAATGTAGTGGCAATTTCCCCTCTATTTTTGTTAATCAATCATTCATTTATGTATTTATTTCCAGCAAGTAAGAACTTTATGTTTATAAAGTCTAGTATGTACACATGTATACAATTGATATGTTTACATGCTACTGTTATCTTAGTGTACCTTTGTATTGAAAGGAGAAAACGTAAGTGCTATACTTGCTAAATGTTTTCCCTACATTTCTCTCAATATTACTCATGATATGAGTATACACCATCAAGAAAATGGCAAACAACAACATGGCAAACAATGGCATACAACAAAATGAGATCAATGGGTATAGAAAGAAGACATAACAATAGGCAGTTACACACATACATTTAGCGGTAACTGCACTAAGTTTAAACATAAGCAGTTAAAACTCACTTCAAAAGAGGAGAACTCCTTCAAGTTTCTTGCCCCTGCTTCAAATAGTTTATTTGCGCCTAAACTCCAATGAACGACCTCGGCACTAGCACTATCTATGAACACGATAGCATTGTATACGTATGTAAGAATACTGTGCGAAATGTTCAGTATTGATGCTGAAATATTTTCTGCATTAGACATAATTTTAGTTATTTATACATATGCCGAAATTTACCATACATTGTTGAAATGATCGGACTTTCAGAACTGACGATCGTATACCTTGGAAATGATGACAGATGAGTTTAGGAATACGTGTCTGGTTCAACCACACAACATATATCAATATACTAGTTTTGCTATGTTTAGGATCGGACAGTGCAGTGTGAACATTGAACGAAGTTGTCTTTTTAACCGGTCTGAAGCTAGCATACAATAAGAGCAGACACTAAGCGCCATCAGTATACATGACTGGTCACTGTGGTTAGTAGAGCCCTAAGACACTTGTGTACTGTGTACTCTGTAGTGACCTTCGAGTGAATTCTTTCAGTTATTTCTCCTGTAGTGTTATGTCGCTCAGTGACAGATGCTCACTACAGAATTAAACTGCAATTGTTTCCCTTCTGTGACATTAAATGCGTTCCGCGTAAGAAGATGGTGAGAAACATGTCGTTATACGTGTCACACAGTTTGTTTTCGAACAAGCCTGGAACTTGTGACTGCACAATGAGTTACTAAAATAATGTCCGTTTTGGGGGTCGTTCTGAGATATTAGTACAGTTACCGGCAGAAAAAATAACTTTCATCTTTCTGTAACACTTCATCAGTGACACATAGTTACATAGAAACGAAATGGTCATTTTGAGTCATACAATTTGATGCTGCAGAAAGACATTTTACTGCATAATGATATACTGAAATAATGTCTAATGTTTTGCGTTCAACATCTGAGTACCTACAGGCAGTTTTAAGAAAAGTCGCCCAAGATATAGAGCTGGGCACGAAAGACGAACAGCTAAACTGATGTGCTTTCAGCCCTAGTCTCGTTTAATCAAGACTGCCATTCATTCAGTGAAGACATAACACGTTGGGATGCAAGTCTTTCATGTCTAGGAGCTGTCCCCGTTACTATACTGTGATTCTATCGACTAGTTATGGGCACGGCCTAATTGCTGTCACTCTGGAATGAAACACTCAACATTTAGACACAGCCGATCGAATCTTGCACACAAGCGGAAATGGCTAAGCCGGAGGAGGACCTAAGCTGGGAGGATATCCAGAAATCTTTAGTTTCTGCTTCCCAGTCCAGCTTTACTCAATCGGATTTACCTCCTCTGATCGATGTCATTACAAGAAGGTAGTGGTTTGACAATAATGAGAACATCTGGCCTAAGTTAGACCATGACTACGTAGAATAATCACCAGGCCTAACCTTGGTCTAATGTTGTTAGCCTAACTAGGCCTAGGATAGTGATGTCTAACGTTAGGCCTATGCCAGGCTATGGCTATACTGCCTACTCAGTCATAGTCATAACATTAGAGTATGGGCTAGCATATGTCTAGCCTACACTAACTTTAACAAATGGATGGCAGACGCAAAGCTGTATTAACGCAAACCATCCAATTCAAAGTTTTGTTGCATTGAAAATGTGCAAACTGTACGCAATGTGAACAGATTGCTTAGGCTATACAATACAGTGTGCACATGTAACAAAACACATCAAATTAGATTGGAATTTCCCCAAATGATGAAATTACGGAAGAAAACACATGAAACATTTTGTACACTTCATTAATTCAAATAATTTTGTAACTGAAAATGGAGAACAATGGTAGTTATTTAAAAAAAATTCTGGACCAGATAGTAACAGCTTGGACTAATTAGTAATTTTTTCGGCCAGTCTCCCAGGTTCTTGGGTACTTGGTCCATCATTAGTTTCTGGAGCGGAACCAGTCTGTTGAGGCTTTTTGTGTGTGGAAACAAAAAGGAAGCAGTAGATATGCTTCAGCTAAATACTTTTCACATAGGCCTGTTTTCTTAAGACCGTCATGTAATATTTGCATTAAGTCCAAGGAATATCATTTCAAGGCCAAATGATCATACTTTTGTAAACAGTATGGGAATTACAGTATAGTGAAACAAGGACTAGAGTCAACTTACTTAACTTAAATCCTGGAATATTGTGGAATAATTTTTAGCCAAGGGAGCTTGGTCTATAGTTTCATTTAAAGAATATTGCTCAGTGAATAACTGAAATATTTATATTATATATACTATACAAGCTCTCAATTTTAGAAAATCACTAGTATGCCTGCACAAAAGCATGGGATGAGAACATAGTACAGAAAGACTTAGTGTAGTCCCTATTTATTTGCTGTAACTCTTTTTCCTGGATAGTATCAGTGTGCAAACTCGCTACACAAACGTTTCAAATGGTACACTGGATGTATAGAGAGGTTGCAAAATGTGACAGCCTGATAACACTGGATGTAAAACACTAAGAGTGAGTCTACATGCAGGCATACAGGAAGTGCTCTTACTAACAAAAATTAATGAAGACATTTAGAGTTCTTCAACAGTTTGTTAGTCAGTCAGCAAATGTTGTGACTTTTGTTGTCCATGAATTTGCCATAGTAGTGCAGTATTCAGTAATATAAAATATCATACAGTGATATGTTTCTGTCTTTAAGTTGTCTGTTTTTAAATGTTAAAGCTCTAGTAATATTAAGGTTACACAGTTTTCTCATCATAAGCACATGTTCACTTCTGTTCTTATGACTTTTTCATCTCTCAACTTTATATTCACAAACTCTTGCTAAGACTGAAAATGTGTTTACATTATAATAATATAAAAATATCCTGCTTTATTATGTACATGGTTTTGTGTATATTTATCTTTAAATGGAAGTTTTAAGTTTTCTCTGAAAATTTCACAACTAATGGATTCTTTTTCTTATTGTTTGGTCACAGGAAATCAGAAATACTTAGCCATGAAGACAAATACGAAAATTTCTTTTCCTGCTTTGTGGCCTTATCAGCCCACTACATTGCAGACAACTCATCGAAAAGTAAGTCACCTCTGAAACAGTGTCTTATCAGTTAACTTCAAGCAAAATAAGAAAGAACGATTAAAACGTACACTTTAGGAGAGATGTGTAAATGGGTTAATGAACAGAAAACCATCTTTGGGTCAGCAAAACTCCCGTTCAGGTGGAACATGGGCCAACCACTAAGTTTTGCTTTATTTCAGTATCTCCAAAGTGATGGATGGTGGTACCAATGTAATCATGTTTCCTTTGTGTTTGAGGGGGGAGGTAAATTACAATGCACCTTAATTTGATGTAAACAACTACAGAAGTTGTCAGCCAGACAACCACCAAGGAATTCCGAACAGAATATGATCTTCTCGTACGACTTGACGACCATTTAAAGCTTAGCCCTGTACAATATCTATTGCTAGAGTCTAGAGATGTGTAGCTGGTACTGGCACAGACCTAAAATGTTAGCCATTGGCTAAATAAGATGCCAGTTCATAAAAAATTTACTAGCTAAAGTCAAACTTCCTGGCATTTATCACAAATTAAATACAAAAGCACCATGTGTCTGTACTGGCAGAAATCCGCTGGCAAGCCTGGCATTAAGCTAGATGTAGTCAGAAGTTTGAGGCCTAATAACATGAAGCACATTTAATGACAAGACAAAGATAAAGACAGGACAAGACGATGATAGAGACAAATGACGATAAGACAAGAAAAACTTATAAGTGTGTCTGATATTAAAGTTTGAAAAGAAATTCATCCATTCGAGATATCATGGTCTCTCCTGATATATACTCATGGAAGTATATTTCCTGAACTTGCAAACTTCCTTGCAGCTTGCAAGTGGGTTGTCCTTGTAGAGTTTGTAAATATTGTGACTAATTTATATGGCTAATTGGCTATCAATCATCTTCAGTTCCCAGAGCTCTGGTTGGCAAGGTTTCGACAGCTTGCAAAACACTAATGGAGTTCTCTCTGGATAGAATGCTCAAGTACAAGCAAGCCTGTTCAGCATCTCAGGTAAGTCCAATAGGAAACAAGGTGTAAGGTAATCATGTCAGAAGAATGACGCTGAGAGGGCTGCAGCATCCTGCAGCCAGGCTACGTAGGATGTTATCCTTTGTGCACTGTAGTTTTACACAATCAGCACTGGCAGTCTGAGTAGATGAAACCTATACTGAGCAGGATTTTGCAGCTGCTGCAGCTTTTCCTTTTTACAAAGTGTCTAAATCATTTCTGGTATTTGTAGGCCTAGCATTTATCAACTTTAGCCACTTGGTATAAAATGCAAGTGCTTGATTGCTAAACTCAGATTCCCACTTCCACACATCATTTATTGTATTGATTTTGTGTTCTTAATATCCGCTGGCAGATTAATGCATGTGCCTTGTTTTCTTAGTTTGGAAAACAACAAACTCCACCTGAATTTTATGGCCTGATGCTGGAGCTTTTACTTTTTCTAGATGTATGAATATATTTTCTACAGCAGCTGTCAATGTGTGCCAGACTGCAGTAGATCTATTGTCTTTGTTTTATTTACGGAAATTATATGAAAACTTTGTTTAATTTGATAGATTATAAGGGATCCCCACTCTTTTGACTTGTCGTTATTAATATCTCACCTCATAAAGGTTCCGAAACAGATCAATAGAATAAGGAAGAAATAAACCTCGAAAACCAAGGGTCATAGGTTATCTCTGACAGGATTTTCAAGTCACATATTAAATGATTGACCAATTTGCACTGTTGCATAAAGCTAGCACTTATAAGCTAGCATTTAAAATCATATATCACACTTTATCTGATGGCCCTTTTATTTTTCATTTCACAGAGAAACTTAATGTCCATTGTGGAAGGTCTTTGTGTTGGATCCAGCCAGCTTCAGAGGTCAAATGTTGTTACCTTCACAGCCCTCATCAAGAAAGCAAAATGTCCATTTGGGAATAAAAAGAAAACGGCCAGCGAAGGTGAGTTGTTCTTTGAAAAATACAGTCTTGTAGAATACTTTGTAACAGAAACAGCAACAAAAGTTTGAGAAAAGTAGCGTTTATAATTGATTTTGATCAATTATTTGTTGCTTCTAAATACTGAAATGCAATATCAATATCACTCATAAGTTGTTTAGTACTACAGTTGTTTCATTATAATAGTCAAGAGAAGGTGGACACTTTTAAAATATTCCAATTAGAGTCAATACTGCTTTGAAAAATATCCTGGTGGCAAAGTGATGAGGATCAAATAGAATTTTTGTAAGTACAGTACTTGTTCATTTTCCCATATTTGGTTCAAATTTAGGGTGTCTTAATGTGTCCAATTGCAGTCTAAGTTTGTTTAATACTTGATATGGGTTGGAAAATTACCAGCCAAGCTTAAAAAGCTGTTATAAAGTTCCTTCCTGTAGAATGTATTCTAGTGACAACATTGAAAATGTATGGAAGGCCAAAAGTGTCACCAAATTCGAATGGTTTTCTTTCATGGTGTATGAACTATAAACCATTAAAGATGATTTTGTACAGGTCTATTGAACTTCAAAATTGTTCTGTTTAGGGGAATTCAACGGCTCTTTCATGTCAGTGAAACAATCTGTGGTGGCATGCCATGATACAGTATCTGTCGAGGTGAATCTTCAGGTATCAGATTCCTAAAAAATGAAGCAAATTTATACACCATCGAAACCACAGTGCAACTTTTGCATTTCTGGTTATTTATTTGTTTTATTGCGTGTATATGTGCAAAAACTACATTTGAAGTGAAGCATGTCACTTTCATACTTTACATGAAGACCATTTCTGGCTCTTTATTACTGGAATTTGGAAGTTTCAAATTGCTCATGGAAAGATCCTTCGGAAATGCGTGTGAAGTTTGGTATCCCTGTGTATACATTCAAGTTTGCACCAAATATCGTGAGTAATGTGCAATAGATGTAGATGAAGCTTCCTGATCTTTTCAGCTCCAATGATTTTTGGTAATCTGGGATAAACTGTACATACAATCACGTTTTGTTTTCTCTTTTGCAGTTAATGAATCACAGCTCATCAATATTCATGAGCAGAAACATATGTCCAAAACAGAATTCCTCTCTCAATTGATGTCTTCCTTCCAAGATTCAAGTTCATCTAGGAAGGAGTACCAAACACCTCCATCAGAGGTTAGTTATCCTCCAATCTGTCTTCAATCACCTTTCAATATTGTAACTTATTTGCAAACTGTAAACATAGAAACCAGTTGTGCACATGTTTGCACCACTTTTTATGTAAATCTGTTTACTTATGATTACTATTCAATAGTAAATAATGCATGCACAAAGCCTTGAAATATAGCAGACAGATTGCATAGAAAAATGACGATTCTTAAGAGAGGGGCAGCATCGGCTGTACTCAGTTGTGCAGTGAATTTATTAAGGATGATTTAAGGCCAAATTTTGATCTTGATATGTTATAATCAAATCAAAAAGAATAGTTTGAGTGCAAGCAATGTTTCCTTTAAAATATGCTTAAACTATGGATTGCTCCTTTCAGGCTTCAGAGATGATGAGTCACCTTTTCATTGTAGGCCTAAATGTTAACGTTAATCAATTGTTTCACGTGTACATTCTAATAACTCTTCTGAAACTAGACCATTCTTTTAACTTCATACAAACAACGGAGCATCCATTGATGATATGCAACACCATTTGTCCTTGACAAATTTGTTATGCATTGAAAACATGTTACTTGAGGCCATAAAGGCTTTCGTTTTTCTATTGAGGTTTGTGTTGCATCTGAGGAACTCACCTTGTGTTGTATGTGTTAGACTATATAGTCCAGCCACTTTGATTGATAAGCCTCAGATGTTTAAAGGGTCATTTTCTCTAAAAATAAAGTGGTATAGAAATACAACCTGGACTGCTAGCAGTGCTTTGCAATTGTTAAAAATGTTAAGATTTATGTTGTGAATGGAGTCATCCCTTACAGCTGTGTTAAGCAACCCATGACCTTTGCTAATATTTGCCAGCAACCAGGGAAGGAGATGTGGGAGCGTAGGGGAGGGGGGGGGTGGGGGTGTGGGGAGGTGGATACGTATAAACTTGAAAAGGAACTACAAAGTTTGCCATTGCTGCTTGGTTTTATTCATGATTGGGAATAAAACATATTTGCCTCGTGCAAGTAGTGGATACATGCTCAACTGGCATTCAATAGTTTGGCCATGAAAGTATTAAAAAAAAACATTCAAAAAAGTTTAGTTTTCTAATACCTGGTGAACTAGTTTCCTTTATCTTCACTTCTTCTTATATCTCTTCCAGAGAGTTTCTGAGCTTGAATCATCCAAATCGAGTTTCATCAGCCGAAACAGCGACAACTTACATGCACTGCGTGGCACAGACATCTTGTTAGATGTGTGTCTGAACCTGCCGTTCCTACACCGATACATCAACAGTTACCACGAGACTGTCAGCGGCTTGGAATTGAGCCTCCCTAAAGATCTGTCCGATGCAACACCAATCAAGACGAGGTGAGTGTATGGGTAATCGATAACCAGAAATATTGTCGAAGCAAAAGCCTAGATGAATACTAAAATTTACAGAGCAGGGAAAATTTATCTCATATTTCATGTTGCAAAAATTCTGTGATTTTCTGGTGACTGATGACAAAGATCTGTAGCAGTGATTGTGATAGGGAACATGAGGAATGACAAAAATGAGAGATAATATCTTTTAGTTGACTGAAAAGAATGGCTTATTCCTTTCCATCAATAATTTATCTCTTTTCAACAATGTCAGCTTCTCTTCGGTCCTCAATGCCATGACGATGGTGTCGAGAATTCTTGCCCTACCTACGCTAGAGGTCATGACCCCTGTCCACTTGGAGAAGGCAACGACGATCATCATCAGTTGCCTGTACGCCGCCATCTACGCGGCCACGGCTAGCGTCATCTCTAACGCAGCCAACGGTGGTCAAGCCAAGGGTCAGCTGTCGGGTTTGAAGGAAGACGACCAAGACAATCTGGCAGCGTTAGTGGTACACAAAGGGATCGGACTCTTTGACAAACTCAGCCAGCAAATCATCAAATCAACCAGATCAGCCGGTCATGTAAGACATTCTGATTGTATTCAACCTATTAGAACAATGTTACTTGATACACAGGTCGTGTCTCTGTAAAATCTGTTTAACCGTACAAAATACACGTCTGTATTTCCTTATATTGGCACCAAAGGTCAAGGGTCAAGCTCAATGAGTCTACCTGCAGTAACAACAGTGATCCATTTTGTAGAAAAAAACCCATGTTTTTGGCACAGTTTGGAAGCTGTTAGGAATACAACTGCAGGAGAGTCCTTCATTAATGTGTGTCTATGGACAGCTGTCTTGTTTAATACATGACACCCAAAGATTGTACAAGGTGACAAAACTCTGCCCAGATTTATAATGCGTTAAAAATTGTTGTGGGCCTCTTTAATCTCACGTAGATCTGCACTTCATTTTAAATTGACTTTGGAAGTAATTTGTTTTTTGACTTTGCACAGCATTTGCAAAACCTGAACATGTTGGGTGCTTGGTGTGTCTTGAGAGGCCTTCAGTACATGATGAACTTAGACCTGACATCGATGAAAGAGAAATCGAGGGAGAGGGAGTCGCCTCCACCTCCATCCCAACCAGGATTGGCAGGAAACAAACCGCAAGGGGTACCACCCGAGGAGGGAAATCTTACCAGAATCCTTTGGCTTAAAGGGTGAGAACAATTTATATGTTTAACCTACAGGTATTTTATTGTTAAATATATAAAAATATTTAAATCGTCACAAAAATTGTGATGGAAATAATTATCAGCGCAGCTAACTTTATGGTATCATTTTTAAACACACAAGTCTGGAAATGTGTTTCAGCTGTTAATATTCAGTCCAGCCCATGTTGGTTTGCTGTTTGTAATAATAAAGAGATTGATGTATGTAAATGATGTAAATAGTATTACGTGACATTTTGGTCGGCAGATTTTTTTACATTTTCCTTTACTTTTCTTGTGTCGTGATTTAAAGCAATGAACCATTCAATCGTCTGGTGGTCGAGCTATCATCTTTCGCTCTGAAGTGCTTTGGCAGTGTGCTCGATGACTTTCATCTTGAGAACCTTGGCCAGGTAAGAATTCCAAATATATTATCTATATTTGTAAAGGTAATCTTTTTGCATTGAGTGTGATAAAGTATCAATTCTAGTTAATACTTAAAAGCCATTTATGAATTAGTTACACTCAGCAGGTTACTATTTCAAATTGCTTGGATGGTGTAAACAAAATTGTACACATATTTCTTCAGAGAATAACAAAAGCCTTGTTTCATTCTTGGATTCAGAAAAGTGTTTCTAGAGTATTAAGAAAGGTGTAAAGGGGTGTAGAAGGGTGTCAGGTGTAGAGTTTGAAGCGTCTGTAAGGTATCTTCAAAAACCAACCAAAAGGGAACATCACATATATTCCATGCAGTTTCAGGGGTGATTAATCTACCACATGTTGCCATAGTTTTTGTTTCATTGCTGTGTGTTTTTTTTCAGACAAAACCTTGTACAAAGGTTACCCCAGCTTCACCAAGTATCCTGAAGGAATCCTCAGCAGCTTCCAGAATTCTGTTGATAATCCAGAACATTTCACTTCCTAGTCTACTGCTGAAGATATCCAACAGGGCTTACATGAAGGTCAGCCTCTCAAAATTTCTTGTAAAGAATAATAGCTGTTTCTTTATTGTGGTTGGATGTGTTGTAAATTTAATATCAATAGATTGTTGCATTTCAGCCTGTTGGTAGTTTAACAGTGAATTCACATAGATGGGTAACACCACAGGTGGATTCATTGCAGATATCTCTGTGTCACACCACTGTTATATATCCTATATCTCTATTTTTAAGTTTTATCCTTTTTGATTGACAATAATGGAGAACCACCTTTTTTCTTTTGGTATGTAAGTTAAAGTCTTTGAAATACATGGATGATATGATGTCAATGACAACATGTAACCTCAACTCTTTCAGACATGTCTGATCGTGAAGACTAAACTGGAACAAGAGAAGACGGAAGCAGCGAGTGAAACCAATTCGGTCAACGAAGGCTCAGCAGAGTATGCAGCCACCACAGAGGAAAGCTCTGGTACGTCCCCATGGCAACCAATTTGTCTGTAATAAATGTCTGTAAAAGCTAACATGTATTAGACCAGTGTGTCATCTGTCAGTGGTCATAGTGCAGAGGTTCAAAGATGCTTCTTTATGGCAGGAACTATTCTGTTTCTTGAAGCATGCTATAAGGCACTATGTCAAAAGTAGGTTGTTGAGGGGGCTGCAGCATTCTGCAGCCTGGCTGCATATGTATGTATTTTAGATCCTCCTGCAAGTAGGAACTTGCCAAGAAGCCTCATTGGCTTATGAAAGCCGCAAGCTGACCGAAGTCAGTCTCTTAGATTCATATTTAACGTCCATGATTATGAATTGTCAATTGGCAACAACTCTGTAACTGGACGACATACATTAATCTTGGAGTGACTCAAACTCAGGACCTTATGATTGAAAGGCACCGGCGTTCACCACTGAGCTAACACTCCACATATGACATCATCTTTTGTGCAATGTAGTTTCACACAATTATCACTGCCAGTCTGAGTAGATAATACCTATTATTTGATATTGATTTATCCTAGCTGAATAGCATTTTGCTGTTCTTTGTGACCAGTAAGTTGTTGATTTAAGAAAGTCAAGTTGTGTTTTAAAAGTCCTGTGTCAAAATTGTACTTTTTGTTGCACAGATGATGACAGTGAGCCTATTTTGGGCCCGTGGTTTGAGGAAGCGACCTCTACGGAGCCCGAGGAAAAGACAGCAACCATCCCTCCTCCACCTCCTCCACCTCCCACTGGGAACAAAAATGATGAAAACAAAGGAAATGAGAGGAAGGATGAAGACGAAATGTTAGAAGGCCCAGAGAAAGAAGAGACAACAATGGTAACGAAAATGTTTCAATTTCTTGCAGAACACAATCTTTGTTCCAGACTTGAATTGGATAAATTTTGGATAAATACCTAATAACTCAATTTCCATTTAAAAAATGCAATTTATTCCGTTGTTGGTGGTCAAGTCTTCTTTAAAACAGGACCGAAAATTTCTCAGATTGTGAATATTATTTTTTTTGCAATGGAAAACATTGTACAGTCCCATTACAGTAGCAAATTACAGCAAAAGTTGATTCCTTTCGTATAAGGATAACTTACGATCAGAACTTGTCCAGATAATTCCCAGGTATTTACCACCTCTTAATCACAAATTATAATATTGTCAGTGCCATTAAGCCACATCACAACAACAACAAAATCCAACACAGAAAACCCAGAATAATAACAATAAAACAAAAAGATTACTTTACACAATTTATTCCTGAAAACAGAATCAAATAGATGATGTTTTGAGTATAGATAATAAAAGTATAACTGATAGGCTGGAAAGAACAAAAATTGCTGAATTGTTAGAAAACTTGGGACCCAGAATTTCAAAGGTATGGTCTTTTTATTGACATTTAGATTTTTTTTTGGGGGGGGGGGGAGGTTAGGGGCTTCAACTGGTGGCCAGGAAAATTTGAATGGAGCCAAGAAAATGTGGGTTAAAAAATAGGGTTTCTCATTTTCATAATATTCTTTAAACAAAATGGTTGTAAGAAAAGGAGCAGGGTGACATAACTGTCCTTTTGAGTTGATCCGGCACTGGACCCCTCTGGTGGGTAGACAGTACTTCATAATTGTGTTAAAGAACAATGCTTTAGTTTGGTGAAAAGTGGAATAGGGTCATGTCGTTCGACGGTAATTGATAAGTGTGGAATTGAAAAGTCATAGGCTGTAACTGTTTTTCTTCCACTCTTTATCACAGTACCTGAATTTGGCTGCCGAGGTGCTGCAGTTTTTATCTGTATTCCTTCACAAGTACAACAACCTTGTTATGGAAATGTCAGAAAGGTTAGTGGACATTCCTTCTCTTTTTTTCTTTGTTTTTTTCTTTCTGTTTTTGTCTTTTTCCAGAAATATTTTTTTCCAATTAACAGTGAGAATAGAAAATTGTTAGCACTTTTGAAGAAGTAAAGAAATTGATGTCTACAAAATGGCGACTCACTTTCCTTTTCTTTTCGTGAGAGTCTAAAATATGTTTCCAAATCTAGTTCTTTGTATGCTTATACTTGCATTCGTAAGGGCACAATAATGATGTCCCTTTAACTTGTGCAGTTTTTTTGTGCACAGATGGGTGAGGCGCAGTAGTCTGCAGTGGGGGAGGGGAAGGGGGCACAGTGCCCTGATCTTGCTACAGACTTGACTTGCATACCTAATTAGTGTGTGTAGTACCATAAAAATCTCAGCAAGTAATATGTGCTTAGAGGGTATTGTCTTCAGGTGGCATTGCTTTTGTTTGGGGGGGGGGGGGTCCGTGACATTTTATTTGTGGTCCTCAGGTCCCCTGCCTCTAATATATTTTATAGATAGTCCTCAGGACCCCTTTCCCCCTCCTCCAACTTCCTCCACACATTACAAAGTTCATAATTGTGTCAAAATATCTGATAATTTTTCATCAGAATCGGCAAACAGAGTCTTGTCTGGAGTGGCCCTCACATGAGTAACTTGGCAGAGGTGGTGGCTGATATGGACAGAGGCGACATAAGACTTGGTGAAGAGGATGGTTCGATGTCTTAGTTTGATTTTCTGTTTCATCCACTCTTTTTGCCAGAAATAAATTCAGTTCCTTATGTTTTTGTCCGATTATTAATTCTAGGGAAACCAATGATTACATTTACATTAATATCCCTGACAAAATTTTAAAGGACCATGTCAGAGATTTTCACAAGCTGCAAAAAAGTTTCTTTGGCAGATATTATATAAATCTACAATTGTAGGAAGGAACATGAAAATTAAAAACATTGTGAGAAATATATGTCATTCTTCATTAATCGTTCACACACACATATTCCAAGTTGACATTGCACTAATGTTCAAATTTCATTTTATACCAAGAAAAGCAGCTAAAAATTTTGGCATATTTATTTCTGGTAAATGAGATGGAAAAAAGTTTATTTCAGTTTTCAGTGATGTTTTAAGTGTTCCTCATGTTTATTCATTTCAGTTTTAATATGTTCACTTAATTATGTTTCTTTCATGTTATTTATTTGGAATGCACCAACCATGGTCATAACTGCACATTAATGTCCTAGCAGTTAGTTTTTCAATTTAAAGTAAGACTTCCTTTACAGTAGTCACTGAATATTTGTTAGTTATGCATGACACCTTATCCATATTCATGAGTTTGTGTGTATATATATATTTATCTCACACACACTGTTTTCTTTCGTTTGGCCAAATGCACTGGTTATCACGTTGGCAGAACGTTCTTCTAAAGCTTTAGTTTTCTGCGATAACCGATTTAGCGATGTATCCTTGAAATATGATACTTGTGGAATGATTGCTTAGCTGTCAATGTGCTCTTTGTTTAGGATTTTCCTAAAAATTATTGTAGAAAAATCATTGTCCTCTTGTGATAAAAGAACATAAATTATTTGTAAAGGGGAAACAACAAATATCTTCAAGTGAATTGCAGCGATGACACCATTCATTCATTTTGTTTCTCAGATGCATTCACAAAATGTCACCAAATTTGAAAAATTCTTCACCATAAGAAAAAAATCTTCACCATACCAAATGCTATGAGGATGATGGTATTGTACCTAATAATGCTGAAAATTTCCAGCAAGTTCATAAAGCAATAAACTTCAGCCACCGGAATATCCCTTTAATGAATTGTTCTTTCTTTTGAAAAAACTAGATTATCAACATGAGTAGATCAACTCACTATGTAGTTTTATGATGATGTAACCGGGTTTTTTTTGAGTTGACATTTTTCTTTAATGATGGATAGTGACGTGACGTTTGGATTCTAAACAGATTTCACTTTTGTTTCTTCAGGTTCAGTGATGGATAAATTCTCCTCCTGTCTGCTTCAGTTTTGTCATGGTCTGTTGTCGTGCAACTGCCTCCCCCACAAAGAACAGGTCAGTATTATCGAAAGGGAAACACAACACTATGGCATCTATATCAAGAGGGATATTATGTAAAAAAAAAATTTAATTTTGTTTTAGAAAATATTTGCAAATTTTGTTTTAAGAGAGCTTGGTTGTATAGAACAGCATTTGAGGAGATTTTCTGGCGGTAGATATACAACCCTTGTCCTGAAAGGTGGTAGATTTAGCAACACTGTCATCCGAAAGCTTATCTCAATAAATTGTTTCTTACTCATAGTACATGCATACACTTTTCACAGATGAGGCCCGAGTCACTATGTGATATGGTGTTTCTGAGAGTCTATAGGTTACAACGTTCGTAATAGATATATTGTTTTTTAAAGCAAGCAAGAAGAAAAATGAATTTCTTTTTCGATTCACAGAGTAACTTCCTTGCCAATTTGAAAGTTGATCCAAACAGCGAAGGCCACTGGCCCTTATTCATCCCGCCTCGGACCCTGGCTGTGTTTGCACATGTGTTTATGGCCAAGCTTCAGACTGACGAAGGCCTCAGTGACGTGAAAATGGTTCTTCTCAAGTTCCTGGATACCCTGTCAGAGAGATGCATTGATGGACCGGCACTGGAGGAGAAGGGTACGTAAAAAGACCCATTTGGAATCTAAATTTGGGTTCTATTGTCCTTTACCTTTGTCTGATAAATATTTCTTCGTACAAGATTTATTCAGCTTTTTAGAAACCCTTGTAAGTTGATATTTGTGGTTTTGTTTCTTTTTCGTTTTTACCCCTATACACTTGTTTATAAATTTCCTTCAAATTTCGAGGGAATGAAAGAAAAAAATGAAACTAAAGAATGATCGAATGTGAAGTGGAGGTTTCTTAAAATTTGGTAGAAGCGAATGAATTTGAGTGACAATTTAATTTTATCTTCTGTGGAATTTGGTGTTTGTGGAATTGACAAATGCCAGAGAGAACTCTAGTCTTACCAGTTTGACAGATTGTCTCACACTCTCGACATATCAGTTATTAAATGATAAACTAATAATTTTACACTGGTTTTCAACTTTTCTTGTGCAGAAGTCAACGTTGAGCACATTCAGTTCCTGCTGCTAATTTTCGACTTCTTAAAAGTTGAAGATAAATCGGAAATCCTTCGTCAGTGTGCTCTGTACGTCCTCAAGATATCTCAGTCCAGGTAAGCTCCATCTCTTGGTTCTTATGTTTTTAAGATATCATCTTTAACAAGAATTCTTGACATTATACTGATATTATTCCAGTGGAAATGTTCTAGATTATACAAAATTAAATCTGTACACCTTGGATGTCCGTTACGGTGTTTTTGGAGGCTGTGTTGCACCTTGACAATTCCTTCAATGTGTAAAGGGAAATAAATAACCTAGTAGGTCATCAAATCAAATCCTGTGACACCATATTTAGTCAGTGTGTATACCTGCATCAAAACTCCACAATTAAATTTTTAATGTGCAAAGAGAGAAGTACATGTGACCCGGCCTATGGATCAGAATAATTCTATTCTCTTAAAGGAGAAGGGTAAGGCTAACTCGAGCGACCCAAATTTTCCCATCGCATTTGTCTTTTTGTATCTTTTCAGTCTTTTAGCCGAGACTCCGCCTCTTGGACCCTGTCGACTTCTTCAGGTGTTTGAGTATCTGCTTTTCTACTTCTCCAAGGCAGCACCACAACTGTACGAGCAAGTAAGTGTATTTTAGCCCATCTTAGTATCTTCACCACCCCACCCTACCCCACCTCACCCCCTTCAGAAAGTAAGAGCAAGTAAAGAGTAAGAATAACTTTACTATAAAGGAACCTACAGTGCTCGCCAGGCAATAAAACATAAAAAGAGTAAGAAGTGAAAGTAAAAGAAAGAAAAGCATGAAAAGCAGCAGGCTGTACAGAAATGGCAAGAAAAAAATGTGCTTGGAGAGTAAAGAGGAAAATGTTTTAGGGCAATGACTCACATTTCAGTGGGTTGACAAAAGTTGATGTTTTCTATATCATTAACTTGATAATTGTTTATGGAAGCCCATTTTCAACAAGGTGAAAAGGTTGCTCTAAATTTTAACCCAAACATAAAGTTTCCAAAAATGAGATAGTTTATAAGGAAATTAAAATTATTTTTGATATAGTCTAGCTTCAGTTTACATGAAATTAAAGGGTCTTAGTCCCCTTACATCTCAAAACCTACTATTTCAATTACCGAAGGTTTAAGTAAACTGAAACAAGTATGAAATGTGTCTCAAGACCCTGTTATCATATTTACTTTCCTTAAACTTCTCTATAAATTCAAGAAATAGAACATACTTGTATTTCAGTGTATTTCTCAAAACAGTTTATGATAATGAATAACAAACCTCTCTCTCTCTCTCTCTTCTCTGTGGAATTGAAGGTGCAATGGAACATCTTTACAGTGCAGTCTTCAGACCCAGCCTTACTGATTTATCAGAACGAGCAAGGAGGCCTGGCAAAGACCAAATTCTACACCCAGTGTTCCGAGATGGAAGAGAACCTGGAGAAGGTCCACTTGAGTGGAGCAGTGACACTCCCAGAAAAGATGGATTTCATTAATCTGAAGAGATGCTTCTACAACCTGGTGTCGGACTGTAGCGACAAAGATGGCTTGGTACCCCTGGACAAACAGGTCAGCAGCAAAAAGTTCACTATTGAAAAATATTTACAGCAATTTTGTGGTTTAAAGAACAGCATTTCTCTGTTTTAAGGTATAAGGATGAAACTGGAATTATATTTGTCTTGTTTTGAACTGATTTTTTGTTTTAAAATGAAAACAGTTTATTTGTGTTTTTGTCTCCTGTGTTTGGTTTCTAATGTAAACCTGCGAAGAACAACAGTGTAGAATAGGGTTTGAGGTTAAAAACACCAAAATATAAATTTGCCAAGTGGTTTTCAATTGCTTCAAGATTGTCTTTGTCAAAAATTAAATGTATTTAGAGAGTGATATTTACATTCATATCTCACTTGATACATCACAGGACAACTGTTGTTTGAGGTCATTTGATTTTCTGTTTGCAATCTATATTCTTACTCCTCTGTGTTTATGGTTTCCTGCTATCCTAGGCCTGTGATGTGCTGTATGATGAGTCCTTTGATTACGGTGAATTCTACCAAGCCATGATTGAACTACAAGCAGCTGGTAGCAACTGTGACAACATTGCCAAGAACGATAACAGGACCCTACCATACACGGTGAGTGTCCCATGTGTTTATAACGAATTGCACACGTATTTGACCTTCTGTGTACTCAGTACACAGTACTCAGTACTCAGTACTCAGTACACAGTACACAGTACTCAGTACTCAGTACACATTAAAAGGTATCACACACATAGTTAATGCTACCTGTTCATATTACCATACTGTACTCATATTTGACCTAGCCTTTGTTTATTCTATATTTGACAATGTTACAAGCCAAGCACCTTGTGCATGTAATAACAAATAATAATATTGAGGATTTATAAGGCGCAGACATATCCACCGATAACGGTGCTCAAGGCGCATAGCCATACAACCCTGGTCAACGATAACCTGTCAAACTTAACATGGCAGCAGCAAAACAGTTCCCAATTGACAGTTTTAACTCACAGGTCCCCGTTTATACACCTGGGGTGTAAAGAGGCAATGGAGATAAAGTGCCTTGCCCAAGTACACGACCTAATGATGCGGCCAGGACTCGAACCTGCAAACCTTAGTTCACAAGTTTCATTGAGCACTACTACCTATTGATACTACTTACCAGACTCATTTTACAGCTACAGGAAACTTTCAAGCCAAATTGCCAAGCAGGATTGATTCAATTGTTCAATTGTTTGTCTATCGGTTTACTCTGAAATGTCACTCCAAAGTACTAGGTAGTAGGGGTACGGCACTACTATGTCGCAATTAACAATTACCATACGTTTGTTTTACCTTGGCATACCCTGCTTCCCTGACTTATTCTTTGTCTATGCAAGTTTTGATTTCCTTACAACAGCTGTAACCATTAAATTAACTAATTGCTCTAAATCACCCAATATATAATCTCATGTGATTGATAAAACTGCAATTGATTGATTTGATGTTTATATATATTTACAAGTTACCTCGCAAGTCCCCATTTATACACCTGGGTGAAGAGAGGCAATGGAGTTAATGTTGCCCAAGGAAACAATGTAATGATCTGGTCAGGACTCAAACCTGCAAGCCTTAGATCACAAGTCCACTGCCTTAACCACTTGACCACAACACTCTCACACCTCACAAGACACACCAATATACAACAATCCATGTTTGTTCCCTCACGATGAGCAAGACCTGAACTAATGCACATCGTCAAATGCAGGAAGCTGCATAGGACACAATCTTTTAGTGTGCAGTTTCACACAATTGACTCTTCTGGTCTTCCGAGATAATCTCTATTATATGATATTGATTCGGCTTTGCTGCAGATAATATTTTGCAGCTTTACCTTTTGACACACAGTTGCCTAACGAAACATTTTTGACATTTTTTATTACTTTCTCATCTCTCTCTCCCATAGATTGCCTGTGCCATGCACTATGCCCAACTCATTACATGGAGAATATTGGGTTATCTAGCACCCTCTGTTGCCTACCTTAAGCTGCTAGAGGGTCAGCACCAAGGTAAAGAGAGAGTGTTGTCCACTCGAGAGGTCATACATACCATGAGATGGGTACCCAGACTGACCTCAGAGAAATACAAACCGTGGATAATGGTACGTCTTATACTCTATTCTCAACAGTTTCCTCATTCATTATGAATTTTATCCTGAGCATAGAAAATAAAAACCCAAAACCTATCTTGTCACCGCTTTATGATTTGTATGGCAGAGGAAGTTCTGTTGACCAAAGTTTATTGATCGAATGATAACCAAAAACAAGTGGCCAACAGCTCGATGTCCATCCATTCTACCCTCTTTCTTGCAACCTTTTTTGGCAGAATGGCTAAAATTGTTTGTGCATTTCACATGTGAGGCAAGATCACCTAGTTGGGACAAGTTTTTATCTCAATACATTACATGTATAGAGATATTGTAACAGTAAGTGGGACTCTCTCTTCTCTTAAAAAATTTTCAGCGTCTTCATACAAAGTTCTTTTTCTCTGG